>OX123198.2:67896848-68107999 GCA_944739405.2 Euclidia mi | reverse complement strand
CATGTATGCTATTACTGGTGGCCAAAAAGGCAGTGCCCTAAAAACTACGAAATAGACTCTGTGCTCTGGACAAGTGGGCACCGTGTAGTAAATCACCAATATTTCAAACGATCGGATACTAGCCTACTTCACGAGCATGTTGCTGTTTTTATGCAGTCAGTTAGCCAATTATACGAAAGAGCTGTGGATTGTAAGAAGATGTTGTGACAAGGATTGAGAAAGGAATGCTTAGGTGGTTTAAACACGTGGAGCGAATGAGTGAAAAAAGAATGACGAATCAGATATATAAAGCAAATGTGTGTGGGCAAGTCGGTCGGGGCTGACCTCATAGGGCATTCGTCGACCAAATCGGAGACATCCTAAGAACCCGAAACCGGAGAGCATGTATGAAAAGAGTAATGAGTGTAGAGAAAGAGTGTCAGGTTTGTAAGGATAGAAGCAAGTGGCGTTCAGTTGTCTCTGCCTACCCCGACGGAAAAAGGCGTGAGTATATGTATGTATGTAGTTAGCCACTTATTGATTTTGTTTACAGCCCTTCGTGGTCCACTACTGGACTTGAGCCTCTGCTAATTTGCTTCACAGTAACACTGGGATGACAACAACATTTGGCCTATCATGCCGCGTTGTCCCGAAAAGCCTCTTCTAATTTGTATAACAGTAACATTGTGATTGAACAGGCCGAAGGGAAAGACCTAGGTGGACGTTCTCTGACCAGATTGGAGACATCCTAAAAAACGGACAGGTCAGAAGTACCCTAAACAGAAGAGCATGCATGAGAAACTTGATGGGAGTTAATGAAGCAAGAGAGGTCTGTCAGGATTGTTGCAAATGGCGTTCCGTAGTCTCTGCCTACCCCTCCGGGAAACAGTCGTGAGTCTATGTATGTATGTAACATTGTGATTCTGTAGTAGGACTTGGCCTGGCTAGCGTGGTATAGCCACGCTAGCCAGGCCAATATAATTGGCTTTCGTATATATATATATATATATATATATATATATATATATATATATATTTATCAAGTTCAATAATTTTAAAGTTGTCGTTCACATATCACCTCGAAAACGCTTCGGCATAACAAATCCTGTCGTTCGGCATTCTCTATATGAAATTTCATTTGCAATGCACACATGTCGACACCGGCTTCAAGTTTTCAAGTTGAAGACATATCGAAAGGCAATTGAATGCAAAGCCGATTCCAAGGAATATATTGTGTGGGATATATCCCCTATCAATGAGAAGGCTGAAGTTGTCCGTGTAGTTACGGATAAGAAAGACATCGTACTGTCTGTAGTGGGTTGAGACGCGACCAAGGAAAATAAACGAAGTAAATAGCATCCTTGTGAAGAGACGGAAAACTCGACGTCAAACCTATTCCTGTCTGGCTAGCGTGGCTATACCACGCTAGCCAGGCCAAGTCCTACTACAGAATCACAATGTTACATACATACATAGACTCACGACTGTTTCCCGGAGGGGTAGGCAGAGACTACGGAACGCCATTTGCAACAATCCTGACAGACCTCTCTTGCTTCATTAACTCCCATCAAGTTTCTCATGCATGCTCTTCTGTTTAGGGTACTTCTGACCTGTCCGTTTTTTAGGATGTCTCCAATCTGGTCAGAGAACGTCCACCTAGGTCTTTCCCTTCGGCCTGTTCAATCACAATGTTACTGTTATACAAATTAGAAGAGGCTTGTCGGGACAACGCGGCATGATAGGCCAAATGTTGTTGTCATCCCAGTGTTACTGTGAAGCAAATTAGCAGAGGCTCAAGTCCAGTAGTGGACCACGAAGGGCTGTAAACAAAATCAATAAGTGGCTAACTACATACATACATATACTCACGCCTTTTTCCGTCGGGGTAGGCAGAGACAACTGAACGCCACTTGCTTCTATCCTTACAAACCTGACACTCTTTCTCTACACTCATTACTCTTTTCATACATGCTCTCCGGTTTCGGGTTCTTAGGATGTCTCCGATTTGGTCGACGAATGCCCTATGAGGTCAGCCCCGACCGACTTGCCCACACACATTTGCTTTATATATCTGATTCGTCATTCTTTTTTCACTCATTCGCTCCACGTGTTTAAACCACCTAAGCATTCCTTTCTCAATCCTTGTCACAACATCTTCTTACAATCCACAGCTCTTTCGTATAATTGGCTAACTGACTGCATAAAAACAGCAACATGCTCGTGAAGTAGGCTAGTATCCGATCGTTTGAAATATTGGTGATTTACTACACGGTGCCCACTTGTCCAGAGCACAGAGTCTATTTCGTAGTTTTTAGGGCACTGCCTTTTTGGCCACCAGTAATAGCATACATGTTTATCTATAGAACACTTGGTAACTAATAATGACGGTACGTATTTTTTATATTTTATCCGTAGTTTCCTTTCTTATCACTTTTTTAACCCTTGAGGTGCGATCAAACTAAAGGCAAAGTGCCACAAGTGCAAAGGGTCACGTTGCTGCAAATTTTCATTGGCATAGGTTACCGGAAAAAAAATAATTATGACACCTTAATATAATTATATCACATAAATTGCATATCATTGTGTTGGTTATAAAATCAGCTATGATAATAATAACATAAATTACTACTAAATACTCACCTTTCCGGCAAAACAAACTTACAAACGTAGAAGTTTGTTATTTTTCACTGGTTCGCACAAACATTTCATCACATATTAATGAATTTCATTACTTGTTTGGTTCATAAACACAAAAACATTATCACATATACCTTTAAGTTTTAACACAAAACATTATTTATTTGTAACAAATGAATCTAACGCCACTAAAAAAGTTATAATCCGAACGCGTAACAAAAAGTTCGCCGTGCCGGGCCGCCATGTTACTGTAGCGAACACTGTGGCTGTGAATTATTTACCATTTGAAACACGATAACAGTGAAAACGTACAACAATACTAGTATTTAATTGCTAAAATATGTTTTCAGATAAATAATCTGGGTACTTTTATGTCTTTCATAACTATTAAAAGAGTATTTATCATAAAACTATTACGAAAATAGCAAGTTTCAAGAGTAGAAATAGCCGTTCTTAAAAGTTTTTGCCTTTTATCACTGTATTTCTTGTCTCTGTCACGAATAATGTCACTTCACAATTAATATTTATTTATTTCTGAGTAAATCTATATAAGTATCTTTATAAAATATTCACCGGTTTCTTCCACAAGACAACTTTTATTATAAAGATCGCGGAACAAAACACAACAATGGCGGACGCTTTCGCAACTGAGACACAGATAATTATATTTCAATATTTTTTGGAACGTTTCGTTTCCCTCACCCTTCTAAAACGATGTAGTTGCATAGAATATGAACTATTCTAATAGTTACTACTTTCGTTTCTTGGTTTAAGTAAAACAAAACGTAAAAAATCCGCGACCAATAGGACGACTTTTTTAGAGCATGACCATGCGTGCTGTAAACACATGGGACCACTTGAATTAGAGCACGACCGTGCGTGCTGTAATTACGTGGGGGGTTAAGTATTGTGATCTCATTTCATGAAAATGCGCTGTGAGCTGTTTCTTTTTTTTATTGAAGTTTGATTACCTACTGTCGTCACTTTGGTGTAAAGTAAATAAAGGTTAGATTTTGGTATTCACACAAAAATGTATGCATACATACCTATACCTATAACTACCCAAATTTGGCAACTGCCTGATCACTTATTTGTAATAATTTTGAACTTTGTTTGGTGCGTATGCAAAACACCGATGTATATTGCGCAGTTTTGTAATATTTATTTGAAATGTTCTTATATAAATTATCCCATGTTATTTTGTCAAAATCCTTGTGAGGACATAGAATCGCTGTTAAAATTCAAAGTCTTTTAGGTTACGAAGTTACACTTATGAATGTCGAAGTAAATGTAAAATCTGCACCCTTTTCATGACACAGCGAGAAAAGTCAACGAAAAAGTGGGGTACTGTGCATTACTTATGGAAGTCTAATTCTGGCGGGTAATAAATACACACACATGTCGACACCGGCTTCAAGTTTTCAAGTTGAAGACATATCGAAAGGCAATTGAATGCAAAGCCGATTCCAAGGAATATATTGTGTGGGATATATCCCCTATCAATGAGAAGGCTGAAGTTGTCCGTGTAGTTACGGATAAGAAAGACATCGTACTGTCTGTAGTGGGTTGAGACGCGACCAAGGAAAATAAACGAAGTAAATAGCATCCTTGTGAAGAGACGGAAAACTCGACGTCAAACCTATTCCTGTCTGGCTAGCGTGGCTATACCACGCTAGCCAGGCCAAGTCCTACTACAGAATCACAATGTTACATACATACATAGACTCACGACTGTTTCCCGGAGGGGTAGGCAGAGACTACGGAACGCCATTTGCAACAATCCTGACAGACCTCTCTTGCTTCATTAACTCCCATCAAGTTTCTCATGCATGCTCTTCTGTTTAGGGTACTTCTGACCTGTCCGTTTTTTAGGATGTCTCCAATCTGGTCAGAGAACGTCCACCTAGGTCTTTCCCTTCGGCCTGTTCAATCACAATGTTACTGTTATACAAATTAGAAGAGGCTTGTCGGGACAACGCGGCATGATAGGCCAAATGTTGTTGTCATCCCAGTGTTACTGTGAAGCAAATTAGCAGAGGCTCAAGTCCAGTAGTGGACCACGAAGGGCTGTAAACAAAATCAATAAGTGGCTAACTACATACATACATATACTCACGCCTTTTTCCGTCGGGGTAGGCAGAGACAACTGAACGCCACTTGCTTCTATCCTTACAAACCTGACACTCTTTCTCTACACTCATTACTCTTTTCATACATGCTCTCCGGTTTCGGGTTCTTAGGATGTCTCCGATTTGGTCGACGAATGCCCTATGAGGTCAGCCCCGACCGACTTGCCCACACACATTTGCTTTATATATCTGATTCGTCATTCTTTTTTCACTCATTCGCTCCACGTGTTTAAACCACCTAAGCATTCCTTTCTCAATCCTTGTCACAACATCTTCTTACAATCCACAGCTCTTTCGTATAATTGGCTAACTGACTGCATAAAAACAGCAACATGCTCGTGAAGTAGGCTAGTATCCGATCGTTTGAAATATTGGTGATTTACTACACGGTGCCCACTTGTCCAGAGCACAGAGTCTATTTCGTAGTTTTTAGGGCACTGCCTTTTTGGCCACCAGTAATAGCATACATGTTTATCTATAGAACACTTGGTAACTAATAATGACGGTACGTATTTTTTATATTTTATCCGTAGTTTCCTTTCTTATCACTTTTTTAACCCTTGAGGTGCGATCAAACTAAAGGCAAAGTGCCACAAGTGCAAAGGGTCACGTTGCTGCAAATTTTCATTGGCATAGGTTACCGGAAAAAAAATAATTATGACACCTTAATATAATTATATCACATAAATTGCATATCATTGTGTTGGTTATAAAATCAGCTATGATAATAATAACATAAATTACTACTAAATACTCACCTTTCCGGCAAAACAAACTTACAAACGTAGAAGTTTGTTATTTTTCACTGGTTCGCACAAACATTTCATCACATATTAATGAATTTCATTACTTGTTTGGTTCATAAACACAAAAACATTATCACATATACCTTTAAGTTTTAACACAAAACATTATTTATTTGTAACAAATGAATCTAACGCCACTAAAAAAGTTATAATCCGAACGCGTAACAAAAAGTTCGCCGTGCCGGGCCGCCATGTTACTGTAGCGAACACTGTGGCTGTGAATTATTTACCATTTGAAACACGATAACAGTGAAAACGTACAACAATACTAGTATTTAATTGCTAAAATATGTTTTCAGATAAATAATCTGGGTACTTTTATGTCTTTCATAACTATTAAAAGAGTATTTATCATAAAACTATTACGAAAATAGCAAGTTTCAAGAGTAGAAATAGCCGTTCTTAAAAGTTTTTGCCTTTTATCACTGTATTTCTTGTCTCTGTCACGAATAATGTCACTTCACAATTAATATTTATTTATTTCTGAGTAAATCTATATAAGTATCTTTATAAAATATTCACCGGTTTCTTCCACAAGACAACTTTTATTATAAAGATCGCGGAACAAAACACAACAATGGCGGACGCTTTCGCAACTGAGACACAGATAATTATATTTCAATATTTTTTGGAACGTTTCGTTTCCCTCACCCTTCTAAAACGATGTAGTTGCATAGAATATGAACTATTCTAATAGTTACTACTTTCGTTTCTTGGTTTAAGTAAAACAAAACGTAAAAAATCCGCGACCAATAGGACGACTTTTTTAGAGCACGACCATGCGTGCTGTAAACACATGGGACCACTTGAATTAGAGCACGACCGTGCGTGCTGTAATTACGTGGGGGGTTAAGTATTGTGATCTCATTTCATGAAAATGCGCTGTGAGCTGTTTCTTTTTTTTATTGAAGTTTGATTACCTACTGTCGTCACTTTGGTGTAAAGTAAATAAAGGTTAGATTTTGGTATTCACACAAAAATGTATGCATACATACCTATACCTATAACTACCCAAATTTGGCAACTGCCTGATCACTTATTTGTAATAATTTTGAACTTTGTTTGGTGCGTATGCAAAACACCGATGTATATTGCGCAGTTTTGTAATATTTATTTGAAATGTTCTTATATAAATTATCCCATGTTATTTTGACAAAATCCTTGTGAGGACATAGAATCGCTGTTAAAATTCAAAGTCTTTTAGGTTACGAAGTTACACTTATGAATGTCGAAGTAAATGTAAAATCTGCACCCTTTTCATGACACAGCGAGAAAAGTCAACGAAAAAGTGGGGTACTGTGCATTACTTATGGAAGTCTAATTCTGGCGGGTAATAAATACTACGCAAAATTCAAAAAGGTTAGCATTTTACGTTTAAATATCTAGAAATATCTACATCATCTATCTACAATCTCCTGTGAAAGGAGGAATTGGCCTACTATACCACGCTGGCCAAACGGGTTGGTATAGGGTTTGTATCAAGTTTTCCTTCTCTTACAGTGCTGTTCTCTGCATAATATGCTCCCTCTGTCGGCTCTTGCGACAACCATGGGATGATATGGGGTGGTGACAATTCGTATTCTTAATCCGTCACCACACGGACAAGTTTCGAAGTTTATAAAATGTATAAAATGTATTAAAAATGCTAATTATTAATTATCGCTCGCTTTACAATGTGCCCGTTAGATGGCAATAGGCTTGCCCCCTATTACATTGAGACCAAAACATAACTGGCGAAAATTGGTTGTGTAATACACCTTTGCCTACCACTTTGAGGATAAAAGGCGTGAAGTTATGTATGTATGTATGTAAAACTAAAATCGCTACCTGAAGTATTTTTATTACATTGTTAACTTAATCTATCTATCATGATCAGCCCTGTTTACAATAATTACGTCCCATTGCTAGAGTCAGGTCTCGTCCCATTATGAGACAGGCCATAGTCCATAATCTGGTTATTATTGTAATCATGAATGAAAATATAGTAATAGCCCGAGAAAATGAATGAAAAATTCTCCATAATCAGGCTTTTACTACAGGTTTTCAATATTTATAAATGAGAATTCGCTATGTGGACGATTGGTCGCCGGCTAAATGGATAATAGCGTATACATACGCTAAATGTTTCACTACTCGAAATGTTTGTATGTACTAAGCGAACAGAATTTACATTACATTCCATGACACTTTAAATTATATTACACGTTACAAATGTATATTTGCGAATGTATTTTTCCCTGGATATTTGCAATGGAGCTGAGCATTTTGTGGACAACATTGTTAAGCGAGAATGATACAATTAGAGTCATACTAACCTTACAGCCTTTCGCAGCCTAGTAGTGGACATGGGCTTCTGTTAAATTCCGTCACAACCAGCATTGTGACTTAAAAGGAGGACTTGGCCTACTATACCACGCTGGCCAGACGAGTTGGCATAGGTTTTGATGATAAGTATTTCTCCGTCTCTTCGCAGAACGACTGTTTACTTCGTGTAGTTTCTTTAGTCGTCTCTTACAACGGCCTGCAATGGAATCCTAGGCGTGGCTAGGCGTTCCACCACACTTGTGTTCGACCGACACTTGGCGGGTTAAGGTTACACTTTGTATTATTAATCCTGAAAAACGATACTCATTATTAAAAGTCATAAGAAGAAATATATTTCTCACAGCGTTCTGTCTCTCTCATCTCTCGTGAAAACATAGCCTTAAGTCACGTGAGAATACACAGGTGTGACACAACTGAGAGGTCAGTCGGTGGAAATGTCCCAGGTTCGAAGAGCGTAAACAAACGAAACTTCATCAATTACTAAAACTGGATTACTGATTTAATAGGTTCGTATTCATTCAATCATTCGGGTATCAGGAATTGATATGATGGAATAACGTGGGTTCGCTTTTGAACCTGCAAAATTATTTCAGATACCAAGTGGAGAGTTTCCAATCATCATCATCATCATCATCATCAGCCTTTAACAGTCCACTGCTGGACTAGGCCTCTCCTTTAAAAGGAGGAATTGGCCTACTATACCACGCTGGCCAAACGGGTTGGTATAGGGTTTGTATCAAGTTTTATATATATATATATATATATATATATATATATATATATATATATATATATATATATATATATATATATATATATATATATATATATAATGCACGAATTGTTGTAGACTTAATATAACGTTCCGATTTTCTTCGATAATGAACCGACTCTACTACATAAGCCGAGTCGGGTCATTCATGTAAAATGTATCAAATCTTTATCTCTTCTTACACCTTTGTTGTAGAACTTTCCCACCCCAGCGGTGCACGGGCCTCTTCTCACTATGAGAAAGGCTACATTTGCTTACTTAGTTTCATTTAGAAAACTAATACAGAAAGAAAAATAGGGCAGTGATAGCTTAGTTAAAGAGACTAACCGACTGTCGTGAAGAGAGAATCCGGTTCAATCCTGCAGACTTTACAAAGTCAAGTGTGTATTCAATTAGTAATTATCGCTTGCTAAACAGTGAAGGGAAGCATCGTGAGGAAACTCAAATGTGAGAGTTCTTCAAATAGTTGGCCCAGCGCGGTTACTTACGGCCTAAGACTTCCCAAAGACAGAAAGCATCCGTGCACAGAAGTGGAACAGTATATAAATGGCTATAACCTTTCGTATGTATAACATTCTCGCATTACTAAATGACTGAAAGAATATGCGCAGCCAAAGCTACTAGGCGCAAAAAGCTGAAATTTTGCACGTTTGTTGCTTGTAGCACATAGGAGTACAGTAACAACGGATTTTCCCAAATGCTCACGGTATTAAGCAGAAACTGATAAATTAAAGAAATGTGCGAGCGTAGATACAAGCATCCTTTAGTTATTTTTTATTTTTTTATTTACCACCATCACGTAATAGGGGGCGAGCCTACCATTACCGGGCACATCACCAGACTCCGGGCTGCTACTGAGTATTCGAAAAAACCTAGTAACACTTTTGCCCGACCCGGGAATCGAACCCGGGACCTCTGATCAGCAGTCGCATACGCTATCCACTGGACAACGGAGGCAGTCATCATTTAGTTACATTCATAAATTAATTCACTAATGATAGGTATTGATTAAATTACAAAACCCTGATTGTCGTCGCATCGTTAGTTCTGTGGCGATATGCCAGCGTTCATTTATTCGCTTGTTTATGAAGCTATTGAAATGATTTGTGTAAGCTATTCACTGCGATTGCAATTATAATGTTTCACGATAATTATTCGATACATTTCGAATACAAACAATATAACTGTTCGTGAATACATTTATAATTGATTGGTGTTTGTAGTGATACAATTTTAACCTAAATTTTGGGTCAGGATTGTACGAATAAATTAAGATTAGTTTAAGAAAAAAATATGAGACTTTATTTGGTCCAATTAAATAAGTAAATTTAAGCTTTCCTAGTCATTCAAATTAGTTTTAAATTGACAATGTACATCTGTGATTGTGACGCTCGCAACAGTGTCAATAAAGCGGATTCTTGAAACAAATATGAGGTAAACAACCCGAAAGAAAATTTAAAACTGATTTAATTCAATACGCTATTGCTTTTCCATAATGTGGTTACAAATGGTACACATTTTCTTAATCTAGGTACAATTATGGACCCTGTTGGGCACAGCATAGTTTATAATAAAATCATTTGTACATAAAATTAAATCTATGTTTCACCGTCGATCTGGTACTAAGCCACCAGTCCAGGATGTAGATATTGTTTGACATTTAATTATGATTGAAACTTTTGGCATAATATATTATAATGCGGCGTGATTGCAACATGGTGAGCTATTCGCTATTCGTGCGACTTTGCCATCACGGGACTTTGATAGACACCAGTGGTATTTACTGTTATGGGCTAGCTGTCCAAAACAGCGTATCCAATTACATTTATTTCATCGCATTAAACATCTCGAGTATGTGTATAATTATAGTATATTTTTATTCAGTGTTTCATTTCTGTTCCCGTGTAGGGGCTTATGGACCTATTTTTATCGCACGTCTTGATAGACAAAATGAATATTAGATTATTATAAGGTTCTCAGAAAATGCCGGCAGCTATAGTTCAAATATTATCGACATACCTGACTTATCTCAAAGCTTACAATGATATTACTGCTTAAGAATAAAATATATTTATCGTAATTTCTTTAAGGCTACCCTCACATTGAGCGTCAGCGTCAAAGCGTCAGCCAAGCGTTCTTCAAAATACGAAAACGTTCTTAGAAGGCTCAGCTGACGCGACTTAGACGCGGCGTCTACGTAGCGACTACGCGGAGTCTACGTAGCGTCTACGCGGTGTCTACGTAGCGTCTACGCAGCGTCTCCGCGGTGTCTATGCGGCGTCGACGCTGCGTCTTTATAATTCTGTCTGTCGTTACAATTGCTTTGAACTACAAAACAACTTTTGGGTAAACTGGTAAAGTCGACATGATTTGAAAATAACATTTAAAATTATTATTATTGTTCCATTGTTAATGATGATGTATTATATGTGATTCATAACAATTGATTTTCTTTTGTGTCCCGCGCCGGACAGTGAATGAGTTAATCAGGAGATGCCGCAATACCGTATTTGATTCGGAACATAACATTATAATGACTTGACTTGTGGTAACTTTTTATTGGCCTTATGATAACCATGCCGTTATTACATTTATGATATGTTAGGTGTAAGTCATTAATGTACAATAAATAAATAATACTTAAGAACATACGCTCATCACACTGCCTTAAAACAGTTGGAAGTATTAAAAAAGTTAAGTGGGCGACAATGATGCTAGTCTTGGTAAAGCTTAGCGATGCTTGCTGAGCGTAGCAATATAGTTTTAAGATCAGCCACAACTGAAATGTCTTATCGCTTTTCTGTTGTAAAAAAAAACCGTAATTACGAGCATGTAAAGTATAGTACATGGTATTTTATGAGCTGGAAATTCACTGATTTAATTCCCTTTAAGCACGAATAATTCCAATGTACATAAACTTGTTACAATATTAACTTAGAAGACTGCCTCCGTGGTCCAGTGGATAGCGTATGCGACTGCTGATCGGAGGTCCCGGGTTCGATTCCTGGGTCGGGCAAAAGTTTTACTGGGTTTTTCCGTATTCTCTATAGCAGCACGGAGTCTGGTGATGTGCCCGGTAACGGCAATATATAATATAAGCAATAGGCTCGCCCTCTATTACGTGGGACCTAAATATTCATGGCGAAATGTGGGTGTAATGTTACGCCTCTGCCTATCCCTTCTTCTTTCGGGGATACAGGCGTGAGTCTATAAAAAAACCTATCTGAAAATCGAATTAATACCGAACGCAAATTTCTCTTCATATAGTTACGAATGGCGATAGTTAAAAATAACGCCATCTATCGGTGAATGAGACAACTAGAAGAGAGTGGATGTATCGGTGGTTTAAAGGTATTTCATCTACTTTCTACTAGATGGTGTTGCTGTATCGACTGTTCCCGGCTGTTACGAGAATATTCTCGGGAAGGCTAGAATAGACTGGTTTGTTATCCGGCCGGTATAAATACCGCGCGGACGGGCGAATAGAGACAGTTCATTTGAATAAACGAAGCGATCAAGATCAGCGAAGGGAAGTGAGTTGGAAGTGTTTTCTAGTAGTATGAAATTGTGTTTTATTCGTTTTTATTAGTGTGTATAAGTGTTGTTGTTTGTAAAATAAAGTACAGTTTAGTGGCATAGGAGTTTAATTTATCACCGAACCCCAGCTCATAACAATATTTTTATTTACGCACCAATTCTTCACACGACAAATCGAATCTCGTCGAGTCATCTGTGCCGACAGTTTGTCCAAGTTACTCAACAGCGTTTATTTATGCCAATAGGACGATGAACCTGCTTTGCATCCAAGTACATTTACAGAGCTAGACTGAAATGTCAATAGGTTCGAAATATGATTTATTTTGACGAATGAACCATGAATAATAATGAAATTACTAAGAAGCGTCACAAATACAAAACAGAATAGTTCCTATTCTGTTTTGTATTTGTGACAATAATAAGTACGGCTGTACTTGCGTGGCGACATGCTGAAATGTAGTCTATGTGCTACACTGGTGTATAATTATACACCAGTGTAGCTTTATTACTGCAAAGCTTTCACTTATATTTAATTCTATTACTGCAAAGCTTCATCAAAAGCTTAGTATTTTTTGTATGAAAAAGTAACAAACAAACATTCATACGACTTAACACATTTCGCGTTTTAATAGAAGTGGGATTGATGATAAGTAATTGTTGTTTTGGTTGTATCCAACTAGTCAAATCAAGCACTTTTAATGAAATGTCAAAACTAATCAAAAGTGACCTTTGCTAAGGATTTTGTATTAAATATGACGTAGTGACGTTATAGTGTTTTGCTGTCAAGTAGAATACTTATTATCAATAAATTGACGATAAAAAATGTTAAATAAAGTTTTAAAATTAATTGATGAATGAAACTACTATTATTTTGTCATGTTTCACTAGATAAAAATACTTGTATAATTTATTTCACTATTTCTTATTGAATCTTCCAACTTATTACTTATGGAGTGAAACTATTGTCTTATTACCGACATGTGTGTGCCTAATTCGTCAAACTCAAACTCAAAATCATTTATTCATTTAGGCCACAAAGTGACGCTTATGAACGTCAAAAATTAAAGTTAATTACTAGATGATTCTACATTTACATTTACTGCCACGTTCGCAATGCAATAGGTAGAACTACAAGAAATGGGCAATAAAACTCGTGGCCACTCTTTTTAACTGCCAGTATAATGGTTTTACATGTTATACTTGTAAGGAGCTGCAACTGTTTCACATTGTGAGTTATCTACTATTGCAAAAGTTAATAGTTATTAATATCATACTCAAGCAATAAATTATGTTCATTTAGTAAGCCTCCCAAAGTGAATATGGTGAAACAGGAGCATCCACTTACGTCTTTTGATGTAAGCAACTCGCGAACATGACTGTTCTGATCTAGGGTGAAACAGTATGTTCCGAAAAGTAATGGTATATGAACCTGCAGCAATTTACAATCTATTCAAGCTATAGAGCATGGTCACTATAGAAACTGTGTTGCGCTAATGGTACCCATACATAACTATAGTGCATAATCCTGTCAATATATCACTGGGTCACATTTGCTACACTATATATACAGTGCGGTAATGCCTGCGCAGATTTTGATTACAGCAAAACTAGCTGAAGCATTGTGCATCAGTAATATAATTATATATATATATATATATATATATATATATATATATATATATATATATATATATATATATATATATATATATATATATATATATATATTACGTGGCATTTGTAAAACTCAGCCTTTGAAAACTACTTGAAATATTTCAACAATCTTTTACTCACCAAAAAAACATTTATATAAAACATCAGTCAAAAATAACTACTGAGCCTAGTATTTGAACAAGTACAACCTTCACAAGCCGCAGTAAGCGTCGGACAGCGCCGTTGTTATACAATTATTATTCAAATTTTATAACAAGCGTAGCTGATGTGTAGCAGTTACTTTATTACCGTACGTCGTCTCACGTGACACGTAGTTAATATGTTATTATTTTAGTTGATGAGCGTAGTTGACCGACATTGAGAGTGTTTTTTTTTGGTTGCTATTTAATTGCGGCAAGCAAGGATACTGACTACTCCTTAGAAAGCAGTTCCTGTACGTAGATACAAAAAATTATAAAGTAGTATTCGAAGATCCTCATTACCAGAGAATGGTGGAACTATGAAAACAATTTATAGATCAAAGATCCTGATTAGCTACGCTATTAAAAGTTATACTCCGGATTATTATGACTGCGTTTGTTGCCGTAATGCATCAAGAAAAACCAAAACTCATCCAGCCATAATCACTATCAAACAAAAGTTACAGTAAACCTTCTTTTACGTAAAACACAACTTCCACTCTTGGGGTAAATCCTGTATGTACATATGTATGTATGTATCGTGGCGGCAGTTTAAGCCGCGATACGTTCAATCATCGGATACAAATAATAAACCCCACAGTAGTGTCGATAGTAGATGGATCACATAGAGTTGCCCGTGAGGTACAGAACTTACAACACTCTGCACGATGCAATGTGAAACGTCGAGGCGGCTGTTCAAACCAATACGACATCCACGTAATCTAGTAAGATGACTATTCTCTTACTCAACTTCACATTGCTACTCTAGAAGAGACTAAACTGCTTTTCTTGAGCCAGGCAATCTATACTAAAAATCGTACTAAAAACTCAATACGTCGTGCAGCAAAAGTATTGACTGCTTAAAAACTAGGTAAAAATTAAAAAAATATTATACATATATATGCGTAAAAATAATAGAACACACTCGCAGATCTGCGTTATCGATCTTGTAAATATACGCATTGCAGAAGTGATAAAAACACAGTTATAACAACGTTTGGTGTTTGTGTTTGCTGTACCTAGTGAATAGTCAGTTTAAAACGGTTCTCTTTTTACGAAGCTGGTTTTAAAACACGCTGTTACTGTTTATAAGCTTGGTGAATCCTGGCTTGCCCAGTCGAGTTGTCAGGATTTTTTACAGTTAAAGTTATTATGGTAAACGGTTAACTAAAACCAAGATGATAAGATAACGACTTCTGACTACGTTGGTTTCGTGGTTAGTGACTCTAACTAAGAATAAATTTTGGTGTGATTTGTACGATTATTTGTTCCATATCTGGGTGGCATTTATCTATAATACTTAAGCATAGGGATCTATCTATTTTTATCAGTTGCCTGTTTACCATAGTACAAGCTCTGCTTAATTTGGGATGACCGTGTTTAAAAGACATAAAAGAGACGATGGTAACGTACTTGTGGTCGGTGAGCCATCTGCGCGAAGCCTTAAAGTTGTAAAAGATAATAAATACATTTTTAAACTACTTTATAAATCCATTTAATATTTTGTTGTAAACTATTTTAATTATATCATCTTAATGCTGTTTATACTATTCACTTGAAACACTCATTTCAAACTGTGAAGTTACCAGTGTCTACTTTTAACTTTTCAACAAACTTATTAAGATGATGAATAAACTTCGCAGACAAAGTCCCGTGAAACTGAAAATGGCATCTTTTACATAAAATATAACATCGTTTCAGCTGCATTTCTACGAGATACTATTAGTTCTTGAAATGTCAAAAAGTTCGTTTGTAATAAAGATGACAATATTTCTTTATATCGTGTACATGTTAGAAAACATGAATTGACAGTCGTTTTGTTGAGTCGGCACCATCAATAAACAAACACTGGTCTTAACTTTCCGTATAGTATAAACCATGAAATATCGCTATCGCTTTGGGTTGTGGAGCTCAAACTGTAGTCGTTCTGCGGAAAACTAATATTTTTTCAAACCTGGTTACAACAGTAAACAGACTCTAAGACGAAAACTCTCGGATGCAACTGGAATAATGCTAGGGCCATGACGGTGATGATAATAATTATATCTAGCACGAGAAGTCATACATTCAGAAGTAGCCAGATACAGTCCGCATTATAACCCTCATATTTTCGCCGTATGTAAACTTAATTTACTGAAACTGTATAACTCGGATACATCACATTTACATTCACAGCGTATAGCAATTATTGTACAGGCTGCCAATTTGAAGTCGTTAGACGAGTTGAAAATTATATTAGAGCATGTTCACCATACGTATGTACTGGTAATTACAAGTAGTAGATTGAATGTTTTGTAGTTCGTGCCAATTATTAACTTATGTTTTGCAGCCAAAAATTGTTAAAATGGTTTGGTTATTAGGTTTAATTTTCTTTTAAAGGATAGCTATCACACCAGGCGTTTTATCAAAACCATTACAATCATTTATATATCAGTAGAGTCTACAAAAATTGACAAATCTTGACCTATATACAAATATTATCATAGCTGCTCGTAGGGTCGCCGGTGAGCTGGCCGAAGTGCACGTTGTGTAGGCAGCTCGGTGGTCGAGGTGCAGGCTGAGTGGAGGCTCAGGCGGTGTAGTCAATGTGGTCAGGCGCCAGTGGCCTGGCTGTAGAAGCTCGCAGGCAGGAGCTGATGCGTGGGCGGCGGTGGGTAGTAGCACGGCGCCAGCAGTTCGTAGGTCGCAGCCCGTAGGGAGACTTGTAGCCGTAGAGAGAAGACAGCCCGTAGGGAGAACGTCGGGCCCGTAGGGAGTACTGGAAACAACACAGAGAATACACAACAACCGGTCAGGCACAGGCTATTCCTAGATCGGCTGTTATGCTTAGGAGACACAGATACTACAGGCAGAACATATAGGCACACAGGCAACTAGAATATGCTTACCCCAGCGGTACAGTAGATAGGGAAGTAGAAGACAGAATAATCACGAGGTGTAGCGGCAGCGTTGCGTCGTCTAGGGAAAGTGACCAATTTAGATCGCGCACCCACCTTATATAGTCATAGACCAATGAGTCACAGACTGCCTGTGGCTCGGTACATGACCATATAAGGTAACAATTCCTAGCGAAGCGCTTTTCGGATTAAGCTAGCTCCACCCACTGCTTTAAGTGCCCGCGAGATATTATAACCCAATACGTAGTATTACGTTACACGTTCAACCAGCTTACCATTTAATAAACGCGCGTTAAATAAGCTCCCGTGGCCTTATAGAGTAAGATCCCAGGGCCGCCAGACCTTATTTTCTCAGAAACGAAATGTATAGAATTACGTAGTGTTAGTAATCGCTTGAGAACTCAGGCGAGATGGGGATTTATAGACCACTCACTAGTCCACTGCGACTGTGGAGCTCCATCTCAGTCTTTGCTTTCTTGCCCTCTTTGCCCATCTTCCTGCAGCAAACAAGACCTTAACGTGGGTTCAGACAATGAAGTCACCGTAGCCAAGTTTTGGGAACAGAAAATTTAATTTGAACCATTGATACGAAGAAGAAGAAGAAATATATGCTATGAGTGTACGCATACTTGCTAGCTTTGAAAGTAGGCCAATTTTTAGGTAAGAGGTGCTCAAGTTTGGTAAAAGTGGTACAAACTTTTCTTAAATTCTCAGTGCAGATTTGTATGTATATTTTAGAAAAATTTATTAATAATTCATAAATAATACTGCCAGACTCATTGCGGCGGCGGTAATTTTTACCAGATGCTTTATTATTTATTTATTTTTATTCTAAAGTCTGGCGGACTTGGGATCTTGGACTATTAGGGCTTTCCACAGGAATCACATTGTATATTGCCAAACAGAATCGCTTGGTTTGATATTTTTTTTAGTATTACTTTTAGGCCCTAGAGTATCTATAACTATCGTAAATTTAAAAGCCCTTCTCTTAATTGCCTAAAGTCTATTTAAAGTTTTGTTCCTTTAATGGATTACATAAAAAGCTTCAAGTCTGTTCTCCGCTGAGGGACAGAAATAATGGCTATTTACTTGATACCGTGCCTACGGGATCTCTTTTAATTCACTCACAATCATTTAATTCAGAGCTTCAGCTTTGGTAGCACCACATCGTACGTAAGCATAAGATACATGGTACAAAATCGTGTTCAACCTTTCAGCGCTGCAGCGATTGAAAGAAACGAGGATGGTGTCACGTGTCAGCGATTTATGCGTGCCGATTATTGTTACAGATGTGACTATTGAAATTTATTGTCCCTCGCCGACAAGGTTTGATCCTCCATATATTTTTATCGTGACTTCTCGCGTGAAATGGTCTCGTGGTGCAATTTACGTGAAAAGAAGGTTGAAACGTAGGTTTAAGTGTTTTAAAAATGTTGAATGCTGTCTTATGTTTCCAATGTATCTAAGCCAAAAAATTTAAAACTAGAAAGGTACATGAGTGTTGTACTTTGTGTGTGTGATTTACTCACTTGTTATTACTCGCCTGGCTGTGACAAGGATTCTTCCTGTTCTCTTCACATTTAATAAATTATAAGAAATGAAGCTGCCTCCGTGGTCCTGTGGATAGCTTTAAAATTTGCTGGTCTCGGGTTCGATTCTTGTAGCACTCGTAGCACGAATTCTGGCAAATTACGGCAACGGCAATAGGGTCGCCCCTATTACGTGGGACCTAAAATTCATAAGGCGAAATGTGTTTGTAATAATTATTTAAGCTCTGCCTACCCCTTCGGTGACACAGGCGTAACGACATAAAAATAGATCAGCCCGTTTATTTTATCAGTATTGATTCGTCACTTAATTATAATCAAATACGTAATCAATCAATCAATCAATCATTTATTTTGCGAAAATGGGTACAGTATTGGTATTACAAAAAAAGAAAATCTTATGTTTCTCCATAATCTACCGTTAAGGCATGCAAAATTTATATAATTAAAAAAAAATGTCCATTAGAATTTAAAATAATCAACATATATTAATGTCAAAAAAATAATAATATAACTCAAAGATGTAAAAATAAAATAATAATAAAACTTAATATATAAAATAAGACAATTAATTAATTATACATTTATCTTCCAAGTATTCCTTCACGCTGTAATAAACCTTTTCTAGTAATATATTTTTTAATTTTATTTTGAAGTCTAATATGTTATCCTGACAAAGATTCTCTGGGAGTTTATTAAAAATTCTTGATGCCATACAAAAGATGCTTTTATTTAAATATGTGGTTTTATTTGGTATATTTTTTATTTTGTATTGATGGCGGCTGCCCTGGAACTTAGTAAAGAGATGCATATTCTTTTTTACAAATATAGCAACTTCTAAAATATAAATACTTGGAAGAGTTAGTAATTTAAGTTCCTTAAATATTGGTTTGCAACTGTCGGTTCTTTTTAACCTATAAATTGCCCTAACACATTGCTTTTGTGCTCTGAAAACATTCTCCCAGTCGGTGGAGTTTCCCCAGAAGATTATGCCATAACGCAGTATTGATTCCGCATGTGCATGATATGCTGTTACAACCGTCGGTGTATTGACTGTTTTAGAAAGCATGTACAAAGCGTAAGAACTTCTACTAAGTTTAGAGGTTATGTATTCGATATGTGATTTCCAATTAACATTGCAGTCTATATTCAAACCAAGAAATCTAGTAGTGTCGACTTCTTTTATTTTAGTACCTAAGAACTCCGTCTCGCAATCAATGTAATTAATAATTATAATCAATTTCCCATGTTACGGCATTACCAAGATGTTAATACACCAATAAACTATATTATATAGAAGTGCCACTTTAAACCCATAATGACAAGTAATATCATCAATTTAGCAAATATGTTAGAGATAACGAATGTTATAAGCAAAATAGTTGTATTATATTCCACCAATATTCAATGTAACTAAGCCTCTTCTCAAGTATAATTCAATAGCATAATGTCTGGGATCTATCGCATACATTAGCTACACCAGCATACATGCATATTAGAACCGCACTTAGAATAACAAATGCAATACATTAGTAAGAAAAGCCCCGATTACATTTTGTAAAAATATTTAATGTGTGTTACAATAAATTCTATAATAAAAAGATTTATTATCCACTACGGCCGCTTCGACCAACCATATAGCAAGACACATATCATGCTAGAATACTATAGAGAACTCTTCGACATGGAGGTTTCGTGACGCTTGATGATTTCTTAAACACTCAATAAATTCACACCCGTAAGTGCGACACGTCAGTGGTGCATGCCGTCGATATGACCCTGAGACCCTTTGTGTAGCAGTTTGTTAGTTTATTGAATAGCTATCGCTACCTTTCATTATATTTCGCACTTTACTAACGTAACTTTATCTTCCAAAAATACTTCAACGCGGTTTTACCGGGAATTCTCCACATTCCTCCCAACAAAGTTATGTCAGCTGGAATGGGAAAGCGACTGATAGTCAATCATAAGTTTAACAAAGCCGCGATTGCCGCGAACTTGTCAAAGCGTTAAACCGCAGCAGAGGTAGCGTAAATTAGAATTCGGAACGATGCGGTTTTTGTGAAATTATTATTTAATTGCAGTATTGCTTTGGTTGCTGTAGATCATAAATTTAACAGAGCCGGCTATGAAATACTTCAAAGTTTTCATTAATTTATGAGGATTATATGTTATTGTTTTTCTGCAGGCTTTTACCTTAAATATTCTCTGGAGGTCAACAATGGTGTGGCATAGGTTCAAGCTTAATCAAATATTACGCACTTTCATTTTCTTGTATAAAATCTGCTGGATACTCATGAACTTATATATTTAGATTTTATTGAATGAGGCAAATGTATTTAGGGTATACATGAAGAGTGGTAGTCAACTTTATCTCTCTCTTTTTAGGTCCCCCATCCTTCTAGATTGGCAAATGATGAAGACTTAACACTTTTTATCTATTATTCCAAAGGAAAATTATACAATGACACCAGTTTGATTTAAAATAAATTCTTCACACAGCTTAAGAACGACTTCAAACTTATCAATCAAGTGGATAAAATCACTAGGTGTTATCGTCAGAGACAGAAATACTTTGGAGCCTCAAAGCGCAAAGCTATTATGCTTTACACGTTGTGAATACTTGAAAACGCGAAGAGTGTTATATGAAGTGAAAATCTCTTGAGAAGATTACAGTCAACTTAAAAATTCACAACGTGAAGCAAAAGCTTAGAGACGAGTAAATACTGCAGTACCTCTCTTTATATATCACCATTTGAAGATATTATTATTGACAAGAAACCACACAGACTCGGAGGTAAATAATTCAAAACGTTTTAAGGCCTATAAAGTTCTATTAATAAGATTTAATTGACCATAAGTAATTGTCATCACAACGTTCAAAAGAATAAATGAAATAGAAAAGAACATTTACGTCTATATTGAAAATGTGTTCGAGGTAAAATATTTAAAAGAAGCTGCGAATTTGTCACAGGACGTTAATAGGGATGAAATATAATTACAATTTGGTATAAATGTCAATTTGTGTTAAGATTCAGGGGTTGGCAAATGGATTATTTTCGCCCGTCACAGTGATTATGGTATTATTTTTTTTAGGATTTTATTGAAGTAGTCGATTGTAAGAGACATATAATTTAAGTCGAGATTGGTTGGATATAAAATATTCCGTGAGTTGGTTTAGAATGCTGCACTCCAGAATCTACGGATGTTATTTTATTTGATGACGGGGTAATTTGAATAAGATACTCAACTTTCTTGGCACTTCGCCTCGAGGTATTGATTTGAAGGTAGTAGAGCCTTGCTGATTTCAGCATGAATGGACCGGCTCGACCGGGGAAGTACTACCCTCTCACAGAAAATCGACGTAAAGTAACAGTACTTAAACTGTTGCGTTTCGTTCGGTGAGTGAGAGTGCCGGAGGCCTATTCCCCTATTCCTTATCCCTCGTCCGACTCCTCATCCCTCATCCCATGCGTCATCCCTCATCTCACTCCTCATCCTATCCCTTTTCCCAACCCCAAGGGGCGGCAACGCACTTGTGACTCCTGTGGTGTTGCTTGTGTCCATGGGCGGCGGTAATTGCTTACCATCAGGCGATCCGTCTGCTCGTTTGCCGCCTACTACCATAAAAAAGAGGTATAGGTAGATACTTTGTTTTACTGTTTAGTTTGTCTCTTGGGATTAAGATTGAATCTTTGCAAATACATGTTTTGAGAAAATGTTAATTCTAGAACTTACAGATCAGCTAGGTTTTGACTAAAAAGAGACGGCCAGATTTGATGCTGTTCAAACATGTGGTTATTAATCAACAACAGTATCTATTTCAACTTGTTTAATTAAGTTCTATTTGATAGGTTCTTTCTTTATGTACTTTGAAGCATAAATTATTGTTTTAGATTACAAAAATACTAAGCATCTTCTGTTGTTTCTCTTGTTTACCAGTGTTTCATTTATCATCACGTAAAATATTTAAGAATAAAAGTATCACAGTTGCCATTGCTGAAGACGATAATTACAAAAATGAAACAAAAGCTAAGTTTTACAGCCCGTAAAGAGGCATTGTTCTCTATCAACAGCCACAAATATCACCCGAGCTATATCTAATCTACAGATAAAGTACCTCTAGCTATCTCGCTTCAAACATACAAAAAGAAAGAGACCATTTATTTACACAAACAAGGGAGCTAGCAGCACGTTTTCTGAAGTTCCCTCCGGGAAAATTACGTGACGGTAATTTGTTGGTTTAAAAAGTAAAAGTTCGTTGTGCCGGTTAAAAAGAAAAAGCGCGTAGTCAGTTACGATTACATTATTGCGCGAACGCCTGAATAATATAATAGGTATCTTGTAATGATCTTCATTATAACAACCTTCAATTAAGGTAGCAGTATGGTTTGGGGCAGTACAAACCCTTGCTAATTTGTGTAGGCACAAAATTCATATTTTTACCTTCTTGAAATTCAAACGTCAGCTTTCTTGAGAGTCCTTGAGATATTTAGATAGTTCTCAAGGAATATAAATATAAAATTAATATTTGAAAACTCAGAATGGTTGAAGAGCGCTTAGCTTAGCAAGAAAGAATATCAAAAATATATTCTTATTCTTATAGAATTTTGCGAATTTGTCTGTTTTATTATTTTCGTTTGACTGTACCTACTTACTTATTGAATTTTTTAAGTCTGTTAGGTGAAATATGGTCGTGTGTTTAGCCGACAGCGATTGGTATCCTAAAACTACAAAAACATACATACACAATTACACATGTGTTCTATTCCGAGCCCTTAAGAGATACATGACTTGGGGGGTTGTATGAAATCAATATTACATTCGGACACGAGCTTGCTATTATAATTATGACATAATGGAAACACAATGGTCTAGCACTTCATCATAATTGTTATAGTTACCAACTTTACGTTATGATTTGGTAGTCCCAATATTATTATTGGTGGTTTGACTTGTAATGGCAATAAGCATGTATTGCACTTTGATTTTGATTTGTTATTGCTGATACAATTTATTTAGTATCAATCTGTGTCCTTAAAATTAAATAGCATTATTTCGTAATAATTTTAACCAATTTATATTAGACTTATATTGAGAGACAAATGACCTGTTTTGTGAATTCAGATTTAGCAGGCGATGATATTGACACAACTTTATTCGAAAGACAATCCTAAAATATTACTATTCAAAACCATAAAATACACGTTCACGGTTATGGCAATGAATGTAAAAGCCTGAAATAGTTTCGTTCAGGCTACTCCCAATGTGAGGCGGCTTATTTAGTACCTAAAACTTAATGATTTACATGCTAGTAACTGGATGTACGATGGTAATACTTCAACGTAGACATACTAAAATATTCGGTTATTTCACTTCACTGCTTGCAAGGTGATAAGCTAACCTCTAACCATTCATGTGCTTTAGGTAGCTGGGGCTACCAAAGTGATTTCGCTTGTAGTGCCTCTGGTAACTGTGGCTACCAAGGGGACTACGTTCCATTTCAATCAATCAATATCAATATTTCTTGGTTATACTTCGTTATGCAGCATACTTCTGTGGGTCTAAGTCCAGGATTTAAAAAAAAATATATTTCTGGTCTACAGGTTCAAAGTTTTTCTTAAAATAGGCATAAACATTTCGCATTACCTAGTAGCGGTAAGCGGTGTATGAGGAATTAGTGCTCTATTTCAACATTAATTTTAAGCCCTTTTTGTAGGATGGCGTATACATATTAAATACTTAATTAAAAGATTGATTAATGTACTTTATAATTATAATAAACAAAACATATGTTATCGATAAAGATTTCGAATAAAAAAATATTTTCGTTAACAACTTCATAGTTTGACATGTGTTTTAAGTTCGAATTTAATAATTTTAAATGGTTGTTAAATTCTTAGAAACTTCAATGAATGAGTTCTCCGTACCCTAATCTATACAAAACAGTCAATTGTTTACCAAATAACCCCTTGGAACCGTCGTAAATCAAGTTTTATTATACTAAGGCGCGCTGGCGCTCCATGTAACTTTTTGGTAAGCACTACAAGCGCTTTTTTGTTGTGACGTTAGCACGTGAGTGGATATGCACCTCTACAGTGTACTTTGAGTTGAGAATGAGTCTATACATGTAGGGCATTTAGAGACAGCGATAACCTAGTGAAGATACCAATAGACTACCATGCAGACGATATTACGTTCAAACCCGGTGCGCACCACTGACTTGGTGAAGTTTTGTGTGTATACATTGTTAATAATCGCAATATAAAGTTTTCGTGACGATTCATCATCCTCTTGCCCTAGTGCCGATTTAATTGGGTCGGCGTAGTACGTCATTTACCTCCATACTTCTCTGCCATCCGTCATCCGATCATTAAGCCCTTTCTCTTTCATATCCATTTTCAGCCAATTCATCAATCTTTTCCATGGCCTTCCCCTCCCTTCCCTTCATCTAGGTTCGAAACTATGGATTGTGTAATAAATTTAACTACATGCTGTTCTTGAACTAATTCTGTGTGCTCTAAAATCCTAATTATGAAATGTCTATGTCGGACCCATGCAGGCTACTCGTCGCCACTGTGCGGTGTGCAATTCGGCGGAGGTGTGTGGGACTCCCTTTTAAAATCTTCGAAACCTTCTAACAAAAAACCACTTCAGTGTCCTTAACGTCCTGTAGGGACGTGGTCAGACGAGTCGTGATTAACATAGTTTGTCGAGCATTGCCAATAAATATGTCTTAAATGTGACCATGAATGTACTATGAACATTAAATAGCTAGATTCTAAAGATATGATCACAATGGCCTTATGTACGCTCAACTTTTGGGCCTAAAGTGTAGACGCATTGCTAGGGTACGAGTATAAGACCAAATTGACCTTATCTTTACTAAGACTTGCTAGTTATGATATGAATTTTACCGAGTGCTACACCTGTGCCTCATTGACTACACAAGCACTCTTTACACGATCTTTTATCTCTATAACGATATGCTCACAAAATTCTCAAGGTTAGTTGCACCTTTCTTGCTTGACGAAGCATCCCATTTCCTTCCATTTCGTTTTACCTTAGCCATCTGTGACCAGTTTTCTTTTCAGAAAAATTCTAATGCTCCGATGATTTAAAAAAGAACCTTCGGATATTATTATTTTACAACCCACCTCTGCGATAATTATTGTTAACTTAATTTGATGCGACTCTTTCAAGGTAAATTTGGGATAACGACTTCCCTGATCGCTGAAATTAAAATTCAGTCCGAAATCTACTCACCTTTTTATTTTATTGTATTCGCCAATTGTAATAGCAAACCTGGTATTTATAATTTTAATAGAAATTATTTTTAAAATAAACTTTATATTTACTGGATTTTCATTTCAATTCAATCATTTTACAACTATTTACTTATTTACATTTACAATAACTGCGTTCACTTCTAAGACTGATTGATAGAATTCCGAATGCAGTAATACGAGAGCGATGTGGCCTGAAAGAAGATGTCGTGACAAGAATTGAGAAAGGAATGCTGAAATGGTATGGGCACGTCGAGCGAATGAGTGAAGAAAGAGTGACGCATCAAATTTATGAGGCTAACTTGTGTGAGCAAGTCGGACGCGGCAGAGCTCGTCGGACATTCGTCGATTAGATTGGAGACATCTTAAAGAATAGCAAGGTCCGAAGCACCCGGAACCGGCGAGCATGATTGTATGAACAGAGTAATGAATGTAGAGGAAGCGCGTGAGGTTTGTCAGGATAGATGCAAATGGCGTTCCGTTATCTCTGCCTACCCTGACGGGAAAAAGCGTGAGTATATGTATGTATGTATGTATTTACACTAACTATTACTTATTTAGGTACTATTTACAACTAAAACTATACTCATAAACCTACAACTAAATTAAAAAGAAAACAAAATCACGTCATCTACACTAATAACACTAATATTATAAAGAGGAAAAATTTGTATTTTTGTTTGTAATGAATAAACTCAAAAACTACTAGACCGATTTTAAAAATTATTTCACCATTAGAAAGCTACATTATCTGCGAGTAGCATAGGCTGTTTTTATTTTAGAAAAAATAGGCGTACGTAAGGGGGTAAATTTGGGTTTTTCGGGTACGCGAAGTAGTTCCCTCAGGACGCGGGTGAAACCGCGGGAAACGGCTAGTATACTTATAAAAGGCAAGGTACGAGGCGTTTAGACGTATTTACTAGATAGTAACTATTTAAATCAGGCGTAGTACTAATTAAAATTACTTAAGAAATATAAAAATGTAACTTGTTTTTCATTTTCTTGTCAAGTCTTAAAATTTTTATGTCTTATTCTTTTGATCATATTAAGATGAGGTATTCACATGTCTTCTAAAGAAATCGCTTGACACATACAGTGGTGATATCAACAAATTAGAAGGACGCCCTGTATTTAACATCGGAAGCAAAGCTTATAGTGATATTGACATGGTATAAATTATTAAACTAAAATCATGTTATAGGCCATTATATGATATAGATGTTACCGAGGTTTCATCCGTTTCTGATAGGTTTATTAAAAGTACACAATTACTAAAACCTCATAGCATATAGTGTTTGTAGCAAATGTCATACAAACTTGCATCCCATAATTCAGGCTCTTAGAAGTCGATGTGATTTAATTTATTTTGATCCTGCATTTTATTATCTCCATACTAAATTACATTAGCAACATTCGTTCAGCGCTTTTGCCGTGAAAACACAACAGACAAACTTTCAGATTGATCATATTGATATGAATGAGTCTAACCAAAAAGCTGCACAAATTCCTTACAATTTTCCTCAGAAGAAGTCTCAATAAACTTCTAATAACAAGCATAAAATATAAAACCTTGCGAATTTTCTTTATGAATATCTTACTCGAATCTTTTGTAGATAACCGAGGTAACAGTCACTTATTCCGCGGTGAAGTTAAAGGGCTGAATAGGTTGGCAAGTTATCGACAACTTAGACAGACGACAAGATGAAAGAACCCGTTATTGTTTGGTCGATTCGACTTTGTTTCGCTTGGTAACTTGGTGTGTCAATGTGAAGTTTAGGGTGGCTTGTGTGTTTGAGCGACCGTTTATTTTTCTGGGTATGCGATGGAATAAATCGAAGTTTGAGGTATTTAAAAGAAAGAAATAAATATTTTTATTTGTATCTCCAAAACAATACAGTTAAGTATATAACAATAACATACAGACAGATTCATGGAGACCAAATAAGGAACCTGTGTCAGCTCTTGTTGTAGTTGAACTGCAACACTGATATTCTCACAGGACCTATTATGTTAAGGAACTGTCTTTTTGTTACAACTTCATGTGGATAATTTCTTGAAATTAGTACTCAAAATTATATTTTGAAAGGATTTATATGTATTGACAGATTGATTGTTTGCCGTGTGGTTGACGGCCTAGAATACAAGTGTCACCACCCCCTATCTTCCCGTGGGTGTCGTAAGAGGCGACTAAGGGATAACACGATGCAAATACCATCTTTGCGTAGAGACGGAAAACTGGACATCAAACCCTATACGACTGCCTCGTTGGTCTCGTGGCAAAAATGTGCGCGTGGGATCGGGAGGTCCCGGGTTCGATTCCTGGGTCGGGCAGTGTTATTGGGTTTTTCTGTCACGAAATTCTCAGTAGCAGTACGGAGTCTGGAAATGTGCCCGGTACGGTAATAGGCTCGCCCCTTATTACGTAGGACGTGAAAGTATATCTGGCGAAAAGTGGGTGTAGAAATACACCTCTGCCTACCCGAAGATAAAAGGCGTGACGTTATGTATGTATGTATGTGTTATATGTATTGATGTTTGTTTAATTTGTTTCAGGTAAGCAATGTACAAAATGCACCCTGGAAATCTCTTTTTGTGAGATGAGTCTTCAGGAAGCAAGTCTTACATGGATACAACTAATATATTAGAGCAAAAAATATTATGTACCACAAGTGGTCAGTTTGTTTGTATTACTTTTCAAATTAACTATAATTGAAAACTTAGTCCTCTAGTCCCTGAACGATACAAAAGTTTTCATATAAAGTTTGATATCTAATTGACCGCCAATGGTTGCTTTTTCTATTTATATTTCTCGTGAAATACTTCAAAACTGTCGCCACTAATCCAGTTACAATGTGTATCTCAACAGCAGGTCGGTCGAGCTCATACAATATTTAAGTGGTCCGTTACGACGAGTTCGATAAAAAGCGATTCAAACGCCGCCTGAATTATATATGAAGGCGACAGTTATAGCGCCTGTCTGCGGCTGGTTGATTAGACACACACACGTGGACGGAAATTGCCTGATTTACTCTATTTAGTTTTTCTTGTTGGTGTCTCACTTCTTTGCGGGTACACTGCGAGCTGGTGCGTGAACGATTAAATATTTAATCGTTTCTGGCATAGTATTGAATAATGAGGCTTCGTGTCTGAAAAACAGTAGCTGTTAAATGTTCACATACATTGAAGTTTTAAGGTAATAATAATATGTAAAATCTTATGCAGTTTGTTAGTTACAGACTTGGTTTATTTAACAGCTATGAAAATAACTGCCACAAAATGTATTAAATGATTTTTAAAAAATCCTGAGATAGCGGTCGGCATCTTGTCTGATGGTTAATAGTTATCCGTAGCCTTTAGATGCCAGTGATGTCAACCAGGCGTCCCTCGCGCAATAAAGCAGGCTCTGCTTTCAAACGATCATCTCCCACTCTCTCATGAAAAAATAGATGATGACAAAAAAGAGACAGAGTAACTTTCAATGCTCAATATCTTTATTGCACTCCATATGTTACATAATATCACAGTAAGTAGGTACAATATGTACCCTGTACGGACACGACAACATACGTAGAAAAGAGGAGGATTTCTGCAGGACATTGCGAGTGTAAAAACTCGATATATCATCACTGCTATTAAATTTAGTGGAAGATACTTTTGGTACGGTACATATACTGAACCTGGGCTACAAAGATGATATAGAACTGGTAATGTTGGTAACGCAAGACTGAAATAAAAGTTGTAGAACATATGCAGTGAAGCCAAAATCCCAATTATTCTCTAACAGGCCTCATTAAAACAGAACCAAACGCAAAAAGGCCATACTAGTTAAAACTAAAAGTGAAGTTGTGAAGGATTAAGTGCAGTATGTGTAACAAAAGGTATTCAGGCGGACATTATTATTCATGCCAGCTTATCTACGGCGCGCACTGTCCTAGAGGAAGTGAGTTTTGCATAGACAGACATACCGACTTACTTGCCTAGCATTAAACAAAAACTGAGGCTCCATTCAGAATAAACTATGCATAGCAATAAGGGATTTGGGTAAAACATCCATACAGTCATAAAATATAAGTAAATTGAATATTATACAGGGTGTAAAAAGACCCTTAACGAAAACTGAAACCCCATATTGTACCAATCACTACGAGCATTTTACTTCGGCATCATATCTGGGTAATTACTGGTTCAGGAGATATTGAGGCTCAAAGTTAGTATGGATTTTTTCTAATTAGGTACAAAATCGATGCATTTACCCCGCCAATATGTCCTCTAGATGCCCTATGACTCCATGGATAAGTAGGAATATCGAGCATTGCACGCGCGAGCTTTTGATTGCGGTGGAAATTTAAAAAAAATCGTTTCCCAGGTATTATTTTCGGTTAGTATGACTTGGCATAATGTCCACAACGAGTAGACTTCGGCTTGGTGATGGGTCTTGTGACAACCTGTATAGTTAGTTACACGACACCAAGTCATAAACATAGAAAGTTTTCTTATCTATCTATATGTATTATGTCACTTTGTCTGTCTATGTATTTGTTTCTCCAGGGTTGTCACTGGAAAAGCTGAACTGATTTGAATTGGGCTTTCACTAGGGAAAGGAGGACTTTGTAGGGCTACATACGAGTATAAGCAGTAATTTCACCCTATAGGTGTCGCTGTTGTCTAGACTAGCGAGTTCTACCAAAAATAAAGCTGGTGAAGCCGCAGTCAACAGCTAGTCATTTATAATGATTTATAATTATCATTAATGATTTATACACATCATGCAAGTTTTACACTTTTTTTCGGCAAGGAGGGAAGCTGTATCAATACAACCAATTTTATTACACAATTTTGTCCGCAAGTGTAGGTACACTTGTACATATATGGTTGTTGGTAGTGTGAGTTGAGCCTGAGACGTTAACCTAGTTACATACGGGAGGAGTAATGCAATAAACTGGAATGTTGAGGTTTAAGATAACGAAGGTTTTGATTTAGTGTGGTCGGGGTTTTATTTTCTTGGGTAAATAACTTAAGACTTTGTTTGACTATGTGACCTCTTGCAAATAAAGAAACAATATATTATACATGGAAATACGTAAAATTCGGTTATATTTTGGTCACAGTTTATTATTATTTATCAATCACAGTCATACATACATACATATATTCACGCCTTTTTCACATCGAGGTAAAAAGAGACAACGGAACGCCACTTGCATCTATCCCTACAAATCTCACGCGCTTTCTCTACATTTATTACTCTTTTCATACATGCTTGCCGGTTCTGTGTGCCTCGGACCTTTCCCTATTATTAAAACGTCGCCAATTTGATCGACGAATATCCGACGAGGTCTGTCGCGACCGACTTGCCCACACACTTTTGCCTAATAAATTTGATGCGTCACTCTTTCTTCACTCATTCGCTCTACGTGTCCAAACCATTTCAGCATTCCTTTCTCAATTCTTGTCACGACATCTGCTTTCAGGCTACATCGCTCTCGTATTCTGCATTCAGAATTCTATCAATCATTCTCACCCCACACATACTACTTACGCAGAGAACGTATCTCAACTGTGTTAATTTTGCTTTCATGCTTTTCCTGCCACGCCCACCACTCACTTCCATACATGAACGTGGGCACAAGCACTCCATTATAAACCGCCAGTCGCGCCTGTTTTGGCACATTTTGGCCGTTCATAAAGGCATGAAGCACTTCATTTATACAGTTTCCGGCAGTCACTCTCCTTTCAACATCTCCTTCACATCTTCTTCCGTCTCTTGTAAACATGCTACCTAAATATACAAATTCAAACCCAAATGATATGCAAAATCACAGTCTTCTTCTTTCTCCGTGCCTCTTTCCATATCATTTGGGGTCGGCCCTCTGAATATGTTTTCGCCATTCAGCTCTGTCATTTATATCTGCTAGGATCAAATTGCATAGTTCTCCACCAAGTAGCTTTTGGGCGTCCTCGGGGTTGTTTGCCTGTGTCAATTTTAAACGCGATTTTAACTGGGTGGTCTTCCTCGCGGCGCATCACATGTCCGTACCAGCGAAGTTGGGTTTCCTGCAGGTTATCTGGTATGGCTTCAACTTTGAAACTTCCTCGAACATGTTCGTTGATTTGTCCAGCTTGGTTACACCGCCTGCCCAACGTAGCATTTTCATTTCAGTGACGTGAAGGTTGGATTCATGATCGCGTTTTGTTGTCCAGCACTCCGTTGCAACACTGTTTTGATCCCACGTAATAGGTGGCGAGCCTATTGCCTATTGATATTATATTATTTTGGGATATTAATTATTAGCCTAATTCGAAACGAAGCCTCCGTCCTCTTTAGAACAGCAAAGAAGTCTCCCCTCTGTGTTCAAAAAGCATGCCAGATTTAACAGGTCTAAATAAAATTGATATGCCCCTTCTTGATCTCAGTAAATGGTTGGCAAATAAAAGGTACTTAAATTCAAACTCGTCAAATTCTTTATGTTTTTTTAGTTTAATTGAGTACTAGAGGATGCCCGCGGTTACACCCGCGTTATTTAAGGCTACTGCTCTGCTCCCGTCGCTCATAGCACGATGTTGTATAGCCTTCCTCCATAAATGGGCTATCTAAAACTGAAATAATTTTTCAAATCGGATCAGTAGTTCCTGAGATTTGCGCGTTTAACCAAACAAACAAACTCTTCAGCTTTATATATTAGCATAAGATAGCTAATGTTAAAAAACTGGAACAGTCACAGGTCTCATATTGATCAAAATGTTCGTTCAATCGATCATGATAAGTGACAAATGTCAGTCAGTTGATAGATCGGTGAACACAGCCGATATCTATGATTTGATGGTCAGAATTCTACTCGACGGATAGTTATGGGCTTTTGTCAAACATTTCCCTCGTATAATTCGCAATGCGTCCAAAAGCTTTCATTTTGTGTTAATTCCCTTTAAAATAATCTCGTGGGGGATTTTATCTATAAGTACATTCACAATATCTGAATAAGGTTGAAAATTAACGCTTTTATGCAAACACGTAATGAGCAAGATGATGGTAGAAGTAATAGAGGACAACTAATTGTGATTTGTAAATCGTTTTAAGACTCGTCATCACTGTCTCTGTCGTAATACATGGCTTTATATGTATAAATCGTAGATAGATATGCATTTTGAATAATCACTACATTACCAGTTACCACTGTCGCCGCCGCCACGTCCGGTGCTCTAGTTGACAGCCTATAACTCTCTCATCGCTTCTTTCAAAACCTTTCATCAAAGGCAGTCATCCTGTATTTTCATGCTTTAATACATGAGGTTACCTGCAAGAGAAACAAAGTCACCGACATAGCTCACCCAGTACTCTAGTAACCTAAGGCCGTTGGGGCGGCAAGGTTTTAGAGTGACAGCCACGCACCAAATGACGCAGCAGGGGTAGGCTTCCCGCAAGGTAGACCAACGATCTCGTTGCGATCGAAGGAAACGGTTGGATGCGAGCTCCTCAATATCAGTATCTGTAGATAGCCTTTAATGATGCCTATGTCCAGCAGTGGACCTCTGTAGACTGATATGTTGACGATGAACATATTATGTAGTCTACCGCCTCTTATACAATCAATATCCCAATTTATTGTTGGTTTGCTGCGGCATTCTTCGATAATAAACTGAATTTGTAACAGCGGTCGCCGGTCGTAAGTGCGGCCGACGTTGGCTTTACGTGCTAAACGTATTACGTGACGGCGGTTAAGATGTTCGACTTAGGGCCTATTTTTCAATCCTCAGTTAAACAACCAGATAGTATTTATTCCAAGGATAGAGTAATATTGCGTTTTTCAATGGTCAGATAGGGTTTATATGTTGAATAACTCACCAAACTGAAGAATAAATTTAACAGTCCGATCCTCGGTCAGATAACTGCATATTTGACTGTTAACTTAAAGTTGACGTTGAGTTGACGTTGAGATACATTCATTCTGTTATAGGTTATTTTGGGCGTGGTATATATTACAGAGAAATATGGCAAATATGCTCATGTTTGATATTCTTGACGACGTAGCAATCAAAGAGGAGGCTATTATAAACGAATAGGTACCTATATTATTCGACCTAGGAGGAGATAAAAGACCGCGGGCCGATCCTTTTAATACCTATATTGGATTCAATTGAGATCTGATATTATGAAATAGTAAAACAAATCAGATAGCATGCATTTCAAACATTTATTATACTACACACATTTATGGCATAAAAAACAGACTTATATTTCTTTTTATTGTGAATGTACTTATATTTTCAAAAACGAATTGTAGGTAACTTAAATCCTACAAACTCACTATTTCGCTAAAGACTAATTTATAACTATTTAACTAACAAAATTTACATCATAATACTATTTAACAGTAACATAACATTACGTTCATAAGTCTTGAATGGTACTTAAATATAAAGGTGTCCTGTTATGTTGCAACAGATGCCAAATATTATTTTCTTAGTCATGCTGGGAGCGTTGGCTCGTCTTTGAGGAGATAATTTCTTTTGGTATTCTTTTAGACACTCGTATTTAAGCTTTAATTTTTGTCACTAACGGTTATTTGTAGACACACTGCATGAATTAGAGGCACTTTTTATCTTTCCACGAACATTTCTTGTCCTTATTAGTTACCGCATCAGTCGTTTTAATTTCTATAGTATACTTGTATTTTTCTAATCTTTTTAGTCGTTACAGGGTGTCAGTACCTTCTAAAATAAACTGACACTAGTCTAAACCATGGAATATCGCTATCCCTTTGGATTGCGGAGGTCAGACAGGCAGTCGCTCTGTGGAAAAGCTAATATTCAGCCAAATCCGGTTAGACTAGTAAGCGGACCCCAGATTGAAACTGGGATAACGCTAAGAGAACGAAGAAGAAGAAGACTTGTATTTTTCTAATAATCTTACTAGTACTTGAATGTCTTTAATCTCGCATTAAAGTTTGAGGAACGCTGTCTTTTTTAAATTGCATTGTTATTATAAAATATTTTTGATTGAAAACGAACAGCACTACACTCACAAATTCCGCGAAAATATGTGGTATTTTTCCAAACATACCTAAGTACATACACACATAACCCCGAAATAATGACATACATAATTTTGACGGTTAGAGCAGGACGGGACACAAAGCTTCTATTTCCTTTCCTGCTCTAATTTCCTGTCCTGCTCTAACATGCACTTTTCTGATATATTTGTTTCACCTCTCTGAAGTTAGTGACGGGTACGATGCTCTTCACAAGTATAACGGACTGTTAAACAGCCTAATAAATTTATCAGTGGAATAGTTATTCATTTCTTTGACTGAGGATTGAAAAATCGGCCCTTAGAATCATTTCTGTTTTCACAATTCTGCATGAAGACATTCGTGATGTTATGATTCGTACGATTTGATTGCGCGGATAGCGTAGTGGTTTAAGCGGTCGCCTCGCCACTTGGCACTACGCCGCATAACGTGTGTTCGATTCCCACACAAGACTGTGTACTTTGTGTATGTTTGTAAATGACACAGTATTTATTACTACTGCGGGTTTGTATGTTTTACAAAAAATAACAAAGACAACATCCTGTGTGATTCACAAATTGTTTTTTCAAGTCTGAGGGTTCGTTGTTTTTTGTTGATTGAATGTTTATAAAGTTACCCGCGACACAGGATTCATTCCTAGTGCGTGAAATGTATTTAAAAAAAAGGTGTCTAGTGAGAAGGCCAGGCTTTCATGCCCAGCCCCGATGTATAAGAGACGGATCTATATTCCAACGCTCTATCCACGTACCAATTTCTCTCCAAAACAAACTGCAATAAATCTAGCGCCTGAAATAGCAATTGCTCCAATTGTTTTCTCCGATTGGAACAGAACGCAATAGGTATCTGACCTTCGACACAAGTTAACGTCGATCATCCAATTTTGAGGGACCTTGTACTGTCGTCGATATTATCACAGCTGTACCTTATCTTATTATTACAGGACATATCGACAAGATGGATAGAAGCTTATGATTAATTGTTGTATTATTTGCTTTATTAATAATTATATTAGACAAAGCTTACTTTTTTATACATGAAATAAAAAGCTGGTTATCAGAGACAATGTATTTCAAAGTATGATGTGAAATACATATTACCTGACCTACATTAATTAGTTTGTCACTGAAATTGTATCCTGTCCTCTGCATTTTGTGTGCGAAATTGTAAAATATTCTGTCACACATTATCAATATGACATAATTATGGGTTTAAATATAATTACCACCATAAAATGCTTTGATACCCCTAGTTCTTTGACCAAAAATATAACAACAGAAAAATAAAGTCTAAAATTACAATAGTACTTGTAGTGTTTGTATCTATGCAATAGATACATTACACTGTCTCATGTACACCAATAGAGGAAGTAGCGTCACTTGACGCCTGTCACTAGTAGTATATCTGTATAGTCTGTGGCTGTCACTGTCTACGGACAGTCAGTCGGGTGATAGGCGCGGTGCGCACTAGACGTGCTCTCGGTACTGTGTGTAGTGGTGAGCCAGTGTTACATCGATTCGTGTTGTGGTTATATTTGCTGTGATAGCAAATACTACAAATGGCGACGAGGATAAATACAGACAAGTCAGTGAAACAAATATAATATTTAAAAAAGGAAGGAAAGTGCGACCATTTTTGAGTTTTATGAACAAGGTATACGCTGCTTAGATGTCGGTGTAGCATATTACGTACGTTAATTTAAATTTATAATAGCTTTATAGTGATATTGAACTGTGTTACGATAAAGGGCGTTGTTAACGCAAAATAATTCCTATGAGTTATTCAATTCAGTACAGCCAAATCGTCAAGGGTAGTATGAATTGACAAAGAACTATATAAACAAAGCCATTGTATATTCAAATACCTTACTTGGTTTTTACAAAATTAATATAGTCAAATAATGCATGTAATTATTAGTGTAGGTACTTGTTGGGCCCACTAGTTTACTGATGTGGTTGGAACGGGCGTTTACTGTGAACCGTTTGACGTCTACGGTGCCGGTGTCGCATTTTCCATGACAAGATATCACGAATGAGCTTCTTTTCAATAGCTAAAGAACAAAATAAGTAAAAGTAAAACAAAAAATGGCGGGTAGGACTGAGCTATTTAATTATGACTTTTGCATTTTATGTTAGCATATGGTTGTCTGAATACAACTGTGATCTAGCTATGGCGTAAATATCGAACGGTGGTTCCGGGTTCGATACTCGGGTTGAAGGGAAAGCGATTGGTTTTTTTTCTTGTTTAGTAAATCATGTGAGGGTGACTTGCGATCACGAAACTTGTGAACATATGCTTGGCTACCTAGGAGGACAAAAATATCCTCTGGTCTCGCGTACAGCCGTTTATGGACATAGTATGTAATATAAACAAAACTGAGCGTACTGTCCGACTTGCATTATTCCAATAAATGCAGGCGCGTTTGTGTGAAACGTGCTGGTCGTTCTTCTGGTATAGTTGTAATATTGGTTTGGAACCAACACTCAGCTTGAGTTAGTTTCTGCTAAACATAGAACAATAATAAACCCGGTCTGGACTGTCCTTCGCAGGGCAGCGGCGCTAAAGTTGTTGACTGATCGAATCGTGCGTACTGTGTTCATAGAATGTAAGCTTGTACTAAATAGCTAGGATCATTTCGCCTGTTCGCGTCCATTTAGTGCAGTTGGCAAGTTTGAAGGAGAAAATAAAAATGTTCCAGCAAATTGATTAAATGAAAAATTTATGTAATGCGTTCATTATATAGTCTATTTTAATAATAATTTTCAGTTTTGTTCAAAACTTGTTGTTTTTTTTTTAAATAGACAAACTACAAAATATGGCATTTTACCCAGTTTGCGTCCAAAAAATCCAAATTGCGTCCACCTGTGGACCAGTTCACGTCCACCAGCTTAGTCTTAACAATATCAGCCTTATAATCCTTCATATAAGGGTGATATTGTTAAGACAATCTAAAGAAAGATTGGCTTTTAACAATTTCTACATTTAAGATTCAAGTTATAAAAAATCTACATTATTATCATTATTAAATCACTTTATAGAAACTATAAATAACTATTTATTGTTCTCAACATCGATGGAACTTAAAATCAAAGATAAAAAAATAACGATACATTTGTCCAATATTGTGGTCTTCGGAATAGCATAATTTTTACATAATTATGTACATATTTGTCTTATTGATTTCTTCTTCTCACGAATATCACAAAACGCTTTCTTTATTTAATCATCTTTTGTATTTTTTTCCTTCTTTCTTGTCTCCTAAGAACACATCTTGAATAGAAAAAATATGGAATAAAAGAAATTAAATGTAATAATTCAATTTTAAACTCAGTTTTAATCAAAAATGCATTTTAAATTATATATATATATATATATATATATATGTATAATTATATATAGAATGTATTTATGCGATCATTTCTATTTCATGAAAATATGGACGCAATTTGCTATAATATTATCCCTTGCAGGTATAGTTTGCGTCCACTTGTGATCGATTATTATATAGATTGTATCTTTTATTACAATCATAATAATGTGGACGCAAATTGGTCATTACATTTGCATACCTACTATTAATGTTAAAATAAACAAAATCCCAATTTGTCTCTCATATTTTAATCACATAAAATAAACAACTAAAGAAATCATAAATAGACGAGTTCGCGTCCATTGTGGACGCAAAGTGGAAGTTTTATAAATTCGGTGTTGTAATTCGTGTCTACCTTATTTTAATTGTTAACTATAAAAAAAACAAGCTAATTCATAATTCATACTATTCGTCTTTTCATTATTATGTCTAGAAACAGCTATGTATCCTAAAATTCACATAAAACAATAAAATACTTACCGTCAAACACGCCGCTGCACACTATTTTTTTATTTATATCCCGCGCATCTGTACTCTTTTGTTGAACAACCGAGATTAACGAATTTTTTTAAACAGGATAAGCTGGGCGCATGGAACTTTTGTCTATTTGTGCGTGTCTCTTATAGGTCGAGGTATTGGCGATACTGACTTTTCATTTTATTAGTGTGTTAGTATACTTATTTCCGAGCATTTTTAAAGGGAGGTCCGCAAAATGGACGCGAATAGGGGGATGGACGCGAACAGGCGAAATGACCCTACGATGACCATTTATTTCTTAAATAGGTGTGTGTGACCTCGCCTTTTAGACGTGTAACCAGAGGGACGATTCTCGTATTTTTCATGACATTGAAACTATGTATTGAACGAAATGAGATAATGTATTTTGAATTGACTCGGAGTCGGTGTACTGCTGGTTTAATGTCACTATCTTAGAGTAAGGAAAGTACATGGAGGCTGCATTGGAATAGCAGCCTTACAGGACATTATTATTTACTTCACTTTGACTTATGTAGTCTTTCTAGTGTAAGAGTTGGATAATCACATGTCTTCTAAGGGAATCGCTTGAAACATACAGTGGTGATATCAACAAATTAGATGGACGCCCTGTATTTAACATCGGAAGCAAAGCTTATAGTGATATTGACATGGTATAAATTATTAAACTAAAATCATGTTATAGGCCATTATATGATATAGATGTTACCGAGGTTTCATCCGTCTCTGATAGGATGATCAAAGTACACAATTACTAAAACCTAGAGCATATAGTGTTTGTAGCAAATGTCATACAAACTTGCATCCCATAATTCAGGCTCTTAGAAGTCGATGTGATTTAATTTATTTTGATCCTGCATTTTATTATCTCCATACTAAATTACATTAGCAACATTCGTTCAGCGCTTTTGCCGTGAAAACACAACAGACAAACTTTCAGATTGATCATATTGATATGAATGAGTCTAACCAAAAAGCTGCACAAATTCCTTACAATTTTCCTCAGAAGAAGTCTCAATAAACTTCTAATAACAAGCATAAAATATAAAAACCTTGCGAATTTTCTTTATGAATATCTTACTCGAATCTTTTGTAGATAACCGAGGTAACAGTCACTCATTCCGCGGTGAAGTTAAAGGGCTGAATAGGTTGGCAAGTTATCGACAACTTAGACAGACGACAAGATGAAAGGACCCGTTATTGTTTGGTCGATTCGGCTTTGTTTCGCTTGGTAACTTGGTGTGTCAATGTGAAGTTTAGGGTGGCTTGTGTGTTTGAGCGACCGTTTATTTTTCTGGGTATGCGATGGAATAAATCGAAGTTTGAGGTATTTAAAAGAAAGAAATAAATATTTTTATTTGTATCTCCAAAACAATACAGTTAAGTATATAACAATAACATACAGACAGATTCATGGAGACCAAATAAGGAACCTGTGTCAGCTCTTGTTGTAGTTGAACTGCAACACTGATATTCTCACAGGACCTATTATGTTAAGGAACTGTCTTTTTGTTACAACTTCATGTGGATAATTTCTTGAAATTAGTACTCAAAATTATATTTTGAAAGGATTTATATGTATTGACAGATTGATTGTTTGCCGTGTGGTTGACGGCCTAGAATACAAGTGTCACCACCCCCTATCTTCCCGTGGGTGTCGTAAGAGGCGACTAAGGGATAACACGATGCAAATACCATCTTTGCGTAGAGACGGAAAACTGGACATCAAACCCTATACGACTGCCTCGTTGGTCTCGTGGCAAAAATGTGCGCGTGGGATCGGGAGGTCCCGGGTTCGATTCCTGGGTCGGGCAGTGTTATTGGGTTTTTCTGTCACGAAATTCTCAGTAGCAGTACGGAGTCTGGAAATGTGCCCGGTACGGTAATAGGCTCGCCCCTTATTACGTAGGACGTGAAAGTATATCTGGCGAAAAGTGGGTGTAGAAATACACCTCTGCCTACCCGAAGATAAAAGGCGTGACGTTATGTATGTATGTATGTGTTATATGTATTGATGTTTGTTTAATTTGTTTCAGGTAAGCAATGTACAAAATGCACCCTGGAAATCTCTTTTTGTGAGATGAGTCTTCAGGAAGCAAGTCTTACATGGATACAACTAATATATTAGAGCAAAAAATATTATGTACCACAAGTGGTCAGTTTGTTTGTATTACTTTTCAAATTAACTATAATTGAAAACTTAGTCCTCTAGTCCCTGAACGATACAAAAGTTTTCATATAAATTTTGATATCTAATTGACCGCCAATGGTTGCTTTTTCTATTTATATTTCTCGTGAAATACTTCAAAACTGTCGCCACTAATCCAGTTACAATGTGTATCTCAACAGCAGGTCGGTCGAGCTCATACAATATTTAAGTGGTCCGTTACGACGAGTTCGATAAAAAGCGATTCAAACGCCGCCTGAATTATATATGAAGGCGACAGTTATAGCGCCTGTCTGCGGCTGGTTGATTAGACACACACACGTGGACGGAAATTGCCTGATTTACTCTATTTAGTTTTTCTTGTTGGTGTCTCACTTCTTTGCGGGTACACTGCGAGCTGGTGCGTGAACGATTAAATATTTAATCGTTTCTGGCATAGTATTGAATAATGAGGCTTCGTGTCTGAAAAACAGTAGCTGTTAAATGTTCACATACATTGAAGTTTTAAGGTAATAATAATATGTAAAATCTTATGCAGTTTGTTAGTTACAGACTTGGTTTATTTAACAGCTATGAAAATAACTGCCACAAAATGTATTAAATGATTTTTAAAAAATCCTGAGATAGCGGTCGGCATCTTGTCTGATGGTTAATAGTTATCCGTAGCCTTTAGATGCCAGTGATGTCAACCAGGCGTCCCTCGCGCAATAAAGCAGGCTCTGCTTTCAAACGATCATCTCCCACTCTCTCATGAAAAAATAGATGATGACAAAAAAGAGACAGAGTAACTTTCAATGCTCAATATCTTTATTGCACTCCATATGTTACATAATATCACAGTAAGTAGGTACAATATGTACCCTGTACGGACACGACAACATACGTAGAAAAGAGGAGGATTTCTGCAGGACATTGCGAGTGTAAAAACTCGATATATCATCACTGCTATTAAATTTAGTGGAAGATACTTTTGGTACGGTACATATACTGAACCTGGGCTACAAAGATGATATAGAACTGGTAATGTTGGTAACGCAAGACTGAAATAAAAGTAGTGGAGCGTATGCAGTGAAGCCAAAATCCCAATAATTATTCTCTAACAAGCCTCATTAAAACAAAACCAAACGCAAAAAGGCCGTACTAGTTAAAACTAAATGTGAAGTTGTGAAGGATTAAGTACAGTATGTGTAACAAAAGGTATTCAGATGGACATTATTATTCATGCGAGCTTATCTACGGCACGCACTGTCTTAGAGGAAGTTAGTTTTGCATAGACATACCGACTTACTTGCCTAGCATTAAACAAAAACTGAGGCTCCATTTGAGGATTTTGGTAAAACATTCATACAGTCATACAATATAAGTAAATTGAATATTATACAGGTTGTAAAAATACCCTTAACGAAAACTGAAACCCCATAGTGTACCAATCACTACGAACGTTTTACTTCGGCATCATACCTGGGTAATTACTGCTTCAGGAGATATTGAGGCTTAAAGTTAGTATGGATTTTTTCTAATTAGGTACAACATCGATGCATTTACCCTGCCAATATGTTCTTTAGATGCCCTATGACTCCATGGATAAGTAGGTATATCGAGCATTGCACGCGCGCGCTTTTAATTGCGGTAAAAAATGTGGAAACTTAAAAAAAAATCGTTTCCCAGGCACAGATGAGAGAATTAGTCTCAGATAGAGCGCATTCGTCCAACTAAGTGTGGCACGTTGACAGCTATGTGTGCGTGACCTTTGGCGACTGGCACTGTACGGACACGCGCGTCTATGTGTGTTTAAAGTTGCCAGATTATGAATAATCTCCCAGTATTTTGCATATTGTTATGTAATATTCTTATATTCATTTGCGGTTTTGAAGAATTTACCATGGATTTAATTAATGCTTTTATAAATACATTTCTTAAATGTAGGTACCGAGTTAAGTTTTAACTACTTCGTAAATCTGTATATATAAAATCCTTGCGTTACTGACTGACTGACAGATAAGCTACAGCCGAAACTACTCGGCGCATGAAGCTGAAATTTAGCATGTATGTTTCTTGGGAACCGTAGGGGTGCACTAAGACGGGATTTCTCGAAATTCCCACGGGATCGGGCAAAACGAGAAATACGAAAATATGTGCGTGCGAAGCCGCTGGCGTCGATTAGTTGAGAAATAAATAGTATGTATGTACACACGGCACCAAGTCAAGCTAAACAGTTGTTGTACGATTTTGATACTTATTCCCTACGCCATAAGTATGTATGTACACACGGCGCCAAGTCAAGCTAAACAGTTGCTGTACGATTTTGATACTTATTCCCTACGTCATAAGTATGTATGTACACACGGCGCCAAGTCATGCTAAACAGTTGCTGTACGATTTTGATACTTATTCCCTACGCCATAAGTATGTATGTACACACGGCGCCAAGTCAAGCTACACAGTAATAATAATAATAATAATATCTTTTTATTTCAGTAACAAATGATTACAAAAACAATAATTGTTGATTGGAGCCTCCTTTTAAGCAAACAATGCCTGTATTAGGAGACTCCGCTCTTCCATAACGTAACACAGTGTCATAATCTAAGTTAACTTAAATTTTATTTTACTTATTTATAACAAACAAAAGAAAGATAATAAGGTGTGTGTGCATTTGAGTGTGTGTGTGTGTGTGTGTGTGTGTGTGTGTGTGTGTGTGCGTGTGTGTGTGTGTGTGTGTGTGTGTTTTTGTGTGCATTTGAGTGTGTGTGTTTTTGTGTGCGTGTAAATGTGTGTGTGTGTGTGTGTGTAAGAATGTGCGTTATTTTATATGCTGTAGGAGTGACTCAGTATCTTCATACGTAAGGTTTTTTATCCAACTCTCTAATATTCTTTTACAGTCTCTTAATGTTTTAGGATATATGTATATTTCTTTATTTACTTTATTATACAATTTAGCAGACCGTTTATTATATTGCATAGCGGCAGATTGAGTTTTGGTTTGTGGGACCATTGCAATAATGTCTTTTCGTCTTTTTCTCAGACACAGTTGCTGTACGATTTTGATACTTATTCCCTACGTCATAAGTATGTATGTACACACGGCGCCAAGTCATGCTAAACAGTTGCTGTACAATTTTGATACTTATTCCCTACGCCATAAGTATGTATGTACACACGGCGCCAAGTCAAGCTACACACTTGCTGTACGATTTTGATACTTATTCCCTAAGCCATAAGTATGTATGTACACACGGCACCAAGTCAAGCTAAACAGTTGCTGTACGATTTTGATACTTATTCCCTACGCCATTAGTATGTATGTATACAGGGCGCCAAGTCAAGCTAAACAGTTGCTGTACGATTTTGATACTTATTCCCTACGCCATAAGTATGTATGTACACACGGCGCCAAGTCAAGCTAAACATTTGCTGTACGATTTTGATACTTATTCTTTACGCCATAAGAACGGTGCAAAGGTCAAAGTGTATAAGCTTGACGAGTAGCAGGGTGTACACGAATATTTGGATCGTTTGGGGATCGAACTCAAAACAATATTATGTAAGGTATATACTAATGGACATTGAAATTCTATTACTATATTTATGAGAAAGAAGATATATCTACAATATACTTTTATAATACGGTAATGTATTTTTCATTAACATGACAATAATTATAACATAATCAATTGACAAGTGCATTTTCCCTAATTCAGGCAGAACGGCGTCGACAAAAACTGGCAACACTTACATATTTCTTGCACAAATACGAATTTTATCGAAATTAAATTAGGAAACAGTCAAATTATCAATAGTTACCTGTGAAAAGATATTCCATTTTCCTGTTTTTGTTTTTAGGAACAACTTTTACAGTGTTTAAGAACGCAAGACGGCATTTTGAGAATTTAAAAGTTGAAGTGATCGTGACGCGTGAACTGTACGATGCGTCGTAGCGCACTGAGACGAGTTTGTATTCGCTTTTCAATTTTGTATTTGCTTTAGTGGCCACACGCAACTGTGCCGTGCGTTCCATCTGATACTAATTCTCTCATCTATGTTCCCAGGTAAGTTATTTTTTTTTTTGGTAAGTATGACTTGGCATGACGTCCACAACGAGTAGACTTCGGCTTGGTGATGGGCCTTGAGACACCCTGTATAGTTAGTTACACGACACCAAGTCATAAACATAGAAAGTTTTCTTATCTATCTACATATTATGTCACTTTGTCTGTCTATGTCTTTGTTTCTCCAGGGTTATCACTGGAAAAGCTGAACTGATTTGATTGGGACTTTCACTAGGGAAAGGAGGACTTTGTAGGGCTACATATAAGCTGTAATTTCACCCAGGTGTCGCTGTTGTCTAGACTAGCGAGTTCTACCAAAAATAATGCTGGTGAAACCGCAGGCAACAGCTAGTCATTTATAATGATTTATGTCATTAATGCCAACCCGCACTAGGGCAGCGTGGTGGACTATGGCCTTATCCTTCTCATAGTGAGAAGAGGCCCGTGCCCAGCAGTGGGACAGTTGAAATGGCTGATGATGATGATATCATTAATGATTTATATACATCATGCAAGTTTTTGCGGAAAGGATGGGTGCTGTATCAATACAACCAATTTCATTTCACTATTTTGTCTGCAAGTGCAGGTACACTTGTACATATTTGTTGGTAGTGTGAGTTGAGCCTGAGACGTTAACCTAGTTACATACGGGAGGAGTAATGCAATAAACTGGAATTGTTGAGGTTTAAAGATTACGAAGGTTTTGATTTAGTGGGGCCGGGGTTTTATTTTCTTGGCTAAATAACTTAAGACTTTGTTTGACTACGTGACCCCTTGCAAATAAAGAAACAATATATTATACATGGAAAGACGTAAAATTCGGTTCTATTTTGGTCACAGTTTATCATTATTTATTAATCACAGTCATACATACATACATATATTCACGCCTTTTTCCCATCGGGGTAAACAGAGACAACGGAACGCCACTTGTATCTATCCCTAGGATTCTCACGCGCTTTCTCTACATTTATTACTCTTTTCTTACATGCTTGCCGGTTCTGGGTGCCTCGGACCTTTCCCTATTTTTAAAACGTCGCCAATTTGATCGACGAATGTCCGACGAGGTCTGTCGCGACCGACTTGCCCACACACTTTCGTCTTATAAATTTGATGTGTCAGTCTTTCTTCACTCATTCGCTTCACGTGCCCAAACCATTTCAGCATTCCTTTCTCAATTCTTGTCACGACATCTGCTTTCAGGCTACATCGCTCTCGTATTCTGCATTCAGAATTCTATCAATTAGTCTCACCCCACACATACTACTTACGCAGAGAACGTATCTCAACTGTGTTAATTCTGCTTTTATGCTTTTTCTGCCACGCCCACCACTCACTTCCATACATGTACGTGGGCACAAGCACTCCATTATGAGCCGCCAGTCGCGCCTGTTTTGGCACATTTTGGCCGTTCATAAAGGCATGAAGCACTTCATTTACACAGTTTCCAGCAGTCACTCTCCTTTCAACATCTCCTTCACATCTTCTTCCGTCTCTTGTAAACATACTACCCAAATATACAAATCTTGCCCCAATATACAAATTCAAACCCAAATAATATGCAAAATCACAGTCTTCTTTTTTCTCCGTGCCTCTTTCCATATCACTTGGGGTCGGCCCTCTGAATATGTTTGCGCCATTCAGCTCTGTCATTTATACCTGCTAGGATCAAATTGCATAGTTGGTTAAGGTTTCTCCAACAAGTAGTTTTTGGGCGTCCTCGGGGTTGTTTGCCTGTGTCAATTTTAAGCGCGATTTTAACTGGGTGGTCGTCCTCGCGGCGCATCACATGTCCGTACCAGCGAAGTTGGGTTTCCTGCAGGTTATCTGGCTTCAACTTTGAAACTTCCTCGAACATGTTCGTTGATTTGTCCAGCTTGGTTACACCGCCTGCCTAACGTAGCATTTTCATTTCAGTGACGTGAAGTTTGGATTCATGTTTCAGGCGTTTAGTTGTCCAGCACTCCGCGCCGTAGAGTAAAACAGTATCATGTATCGTTCATAAAACAATTAAATTATAAAAAAGTTTCAATTGGGTAAACATTCAGATCTTAACATGAAGATTCTGCAGAATACAGTTAATATAATACATACATACATACATAGACTCACGCCTCTTTCCCCGAAGGAGTAGGCAGAGGCATATTAAACGCCCACTTTTCGCCAGTGTTTTGATCCCACGTAATAGGTCGCGAGCCTATTGCCTATTGATATAATATTATTCGGGATATTAATTATTAGCCTAATTCGAAACGAAGCCCTCGTCTTCTTTAGAACAGCAAAGAAGTCTCCCCTCTGTGTTCAAAAAACATGCCAGATTAAACAGGTCTCAATAAAATTGATATGCCTCTTCTTGATCTCAGTAAATGGTTGGCAAATAAAAGGTACTTAAATTTTATTTAAACTCGTCAAATTCTGTATGTTTTTTTAGTTTTATTGAGAACTAGAGGATGCCCGCGGTTACACCCGCGTTATTTAAGGCTACTGCTCTGCTCCTGTCGCTCATAGCACGATGTTGTATAGCCTTCCTCCATAAATGGGCTATCTACAACTGAAATAATTTTTCAAATCGGACCAGTAGTTCCTGAGATTTGCGCGTTTAACCAAACAAACAAACAAACTCTTCAGCTTTATATATTAGCATAAGATAGCTACTGCTAAAAAACTGGAACAGTCACAGGTCTGATATTGATCAAAATATTCGTTCAATTGATCATGGTAAGTGACAAACGTCGGTCAGTTGATAGATCGATGAACACAGCCGATATCTATGATGGTCAGAATTCTACTCGAAGGATATGCGTTTTTGTCAAACATTTCACTCGTATAATTCGCAATGCGTCCAAAAGCTTTCATTTTGTGTTAATTCCCTTTAAAATAATCTCGTGGGGGATTTTATCCATAAGTACATTCATAATATCTGAATTAGGTTGAAAATTAACGCTTTTGTGCAAACACGTAATGAGCAAGATGAGGGTAGAAGTAATAGAGGGAGAGAGGGAGTGGAACTAATTGTGATTTACAAATCGTTTAAAGACTCATCATCACTGGCTTTGTCGTAATGTACGGCTTTATATGTATATATCGTAGATAGATATGCATTTTGAATAATCACTTCATTACCAGTTACCACTGTCGCCGCCACCGCCACGTTCCGTGCTCCAGTTGACAGCCTATAACTCTCTCATCGCTTCTTTCAAAACGTTGCATCAAAGGCAGTAATCCTATATTTTCATGCTGTAATACATGAGGTTACCTGCAAGAGAAACAAAGTCACCGACATAGCCCAGTACCCTAGTAACCTATGGCCGTTGGGCGGCAAGGTTTTAGGCAGCCACGCACCAAATGACGCAGCAGGGGTAGGCTTCCCACAAGGTAGACCAACGATCTCGTTGCGATCGCGGGAAACGGTTGGATGCGAGCTCCTCAATATCAGTATCTGTAGATAGCCTTTAATGATGCCTATATCCAGCAGTGGACGTCTGTAGACTGATATGTTGACGATGAACAGATTATGTAGTCTACCGCTTCTAATATAATCAATATCCCAATTTATTGTTGGTTTGCTGCGGCATTCTTCGATAATAAACTGAATTCGTAACAGCGGTCGCCGGTCGTAAGTGCGACCGACGTTCGCTTTTCGTGCTAAACGTATTACGTGACGGCGGTTAAGATGTTCGACTAAGAACTATCTACTTTACACTGTACATACAATACACGCTTTGTATGGAAATGTTTTGTAACCGAACTATTATATTGACAAGTCTGTGGATTGAGATAAAGTCGTTCGAAGTGAGATAAAATCTCAGAGCATTAACGAATAACTTTGTTTCAACAAAGGATAAAAAGGATACCCGGACAAAGAAAAAAGCTAAAATTGAATATTTTAGTTGGCCTTGATATACATACTTTCTAGATCTTTATAAACTGAAGTTAAGAACCGTTCTGATCACGTCAGCTTTCAAGCCAAAAATCTGCATCATAATTAATCTATTCTTTTAGCAGCTGCGATACAACATAAATACAAACAAGTCGAACTCATAAAACCACTGTCTTTGCGTAGGTGGTTAAATATGTGTATGCCAAATATGCCTCAGCTGGGAATCAAGCTGAAATTCAAAAAACACATTTAAAGTTTCAAGGAGTATTCCTTTCCAACATAAAGTGTTTTTCTCATAGAAGCACGCTATTTTATTAAGTATACTTACTTTTATTTTTGAGAAAAATTATGCGACCAGCTCCATTTTTCATTCACGAGCTGTGTGCGCCAAATAAATAATTTTAAAAAGAAAAGAGTAAACCTCCTGGTTTAGCTGGTGGAGGGACAAATATTTACGCATGACTTGCATACTCTCATCCGATTTTTAAAAGTCTATGTTGAAGAATTTTAATGTAGACTAGCTTTTTATTTGTTTTTTAACAATGCCCGCATTTGTAATAAATCCTGTGTCCCGGGGGACTTTAGAAACATGCAACCAACGGACACAAATAACACTTAGATACGAAACACCAATTTTTAGAACACACAAATTGTAGTCTCGTGGAATCGAACCCACAACACTCGACGCATTATCAAGCGGCAAGGCGACCATTTATTAAACCACTACGCCAACCGTGCAGTCGTATTACAATGTTTTGAATAGTTTTTGGTATAAATATAGTTTAATAATTTAACTAAAATTATTTAAGAGAATTGAGAATTGTATACGGTCTGTTGCAATATACATAATATCTTGATTTATCATTGATTAATTAATTTAAATTTACTAGAATTCTTATGTTACAATATTTAGATAGAAATCTTGCTTTTAAACAATCACTTACCATATAAGTATAACGAATGTGATATCGAGTTGCATTAATTAATTTTGTCATTGAACTACAAAAAGCAACGATTACAGTGATTAAGTTAGAAATTGGAAACAATAAACACTTAAGTCTTGAGTTTAATATTATTTATAACTATACTTGGGCTGCGGCTCCGCCCTCAAGTATCAAACTATTCATAAATGAAACCCGTACAAAAATCTCTTCAGCAGTTTTTGAGTTTATTGCGTTTATACAGACAAACAGCAGGGAAAGGGGACTTCATATGTTTATAATATGTAGGTATAGATATATGCTTCGTTATGAACAATTTAGGTTATACTCTTAGTTTATGGTATCAATTCAATCCTTAGCTGTACATATTATTCTAAGGATTAAAACACTTGTTACGCTACACTATCTAATTTACTGATTCATGGCACAGAAGGTACCGGGCAGCTCAATCCACTTAGGAGGGCACACTTCTTCATTCCTAAATACGTTTGTGATTAGACTAAAAGCCAATCTACGCTACATCTCAGTAGGTATATGTATCAACTACTTACGCGTCTAGAAAGATTGATTCGTTTTGTACTAGTAAGTGAAATTAGTTACGTTTTCAAGGTTATTTTCTATTCATCCATTCGCTAAAGCATGTGATGAGAAGATAGCCTTAATAAATAATTATTATAGATGCAAAAATAACATTTATAATTACTTTTTACTTTCTGCTCTTATCTCTTTCTTGCGCACTATTTCATTCTAAGAACAAAACTTGTGCTACAATTTAATAAAAAAGAAAAATTTTTTAAATGGTCTTTACACTCATCTAAAATTAATAAGTACATCAGGTCTACCTTTTGACATATTTTGCGCAATACCTTGAAAATTAATTTCAACAGAAACAAAATTGTACCGTGAAGCCATAGTATCATTCGAAGTAATTACATGCTTTTGTATCTAACTCGAGGGGCTCGAATTCCTAGATTTCCTGGTAATCTGTCTGAGAGTGTAAAGTTGTCTGTAGTTGAGTGGCGGAGGCTTCAGAGAGGCTGCGGTGTACGTCATGTAATGCGATCGCTCCCTCGGGCTATGAGCTAAATTATTACGATTTCATGTCCGATGTAGCTTCTGTGTTTTGATTTGGAAAATGTTGTACTTGATTAAGTTTACGAGTGTCGGTTTTTGAACAGGCTTATGGTTTGAAATACCTGCTTTACGTATGATAATAGTATTATTAGAGTAAACGTCACACGCTTTCGTATTAAATCTTAATTGAAGGCTGGTTATTTCAGAATACGGTTACCATTTTCTGGATTATAATTCGAAGGAAGTAAGTGTCCAGAAAGAAACAGATGATGCTGTAGGGCTTAGAAAAATTGAGAAAATTATAATCATAAATGCGGAAATTATAATACAATACTTCTAAGCCCTACAGCATCATCTATTTCTTTCACTTATACTAGAATTTCAGGTTTTATTCAGGTCTCTCAGCAAAGCATTGAATGTGTACCAGTTCACTCTGTTCTTCTGGGTAGTACGAGTTTATGTGTAGTTAAGTAAAAAGGCACCCACTGATTTATGGCGTTGCGCCTACCATAAGCGCAGTGAAGGGAAACTCCATGGTATGGCGTTGAAAAATCTGCCCTTTCCATCAAAAGTGTAATAACGGCTGCTTGAAATATTGCCGAGCTGTTTGAGACATTTAAAAATAAAGCAACCATCTAAGACTCCTTAAGGGCCCTTGACTAGACGCATAGCGTATTGGTTTACGTGTCCGCCTCGCAGTTTAGCTCTACACCGAGTGTTGTTAGTTAAATCCCCAAATAGGACTAAACAATTGTGTGACCCACGAATTGTTGTGTCGAGTCTGGGTGCTCTTATCTTTGATTGTATCTCTGAAAAGTCACTTGCATAGATTTCCTGTAACATAATTATGCTCAGTGCGATATATAAGTTTAACAAGGATATGAAATGAGAATAGTTAAGTTTTTTAACCGACTTCAAAAGAAGGAGGAGGTTCTCAATTCATCGGAATCTTTGTTTTTTTATGTATGTTCCCCGATTTTTCTAAGACGCCTGGACCGATTTCAAAATTTATTGTTTTGATTGAAAGAGTATACCTCCTAATTGGTCCCATGATCATCAGGTCAGGATTTGATCATGGAATCCTGAAAAAATCGGAGGAACTCTTCAAATTTTATAAGCACATTTGAAGCGATTTGACGATAACAACCCAATGCCGTCGAGTTTGGGCTCGTTTGGGTCGTCTCTACATAGACTTTGATGCTGGATGATTTCTATGGTCTGATGATAGAGCTGGAAGGTAACCATGTGATCTTTGTGATACAACAACCCAATCTCATCGAGTTTAGGGTCGTTTGATTCGTCTTTACATGGACTTTGGTACTGGATATTTTCCAGGGTCTGATGATGGAGCAGGAAGTTGGCCATGGGATCTTTTTAATACAAAGACGCAACCCCATTGAGCTTGGGGTCGTTTGATTCGTCTTTACATGGACTTTAATGCTGAATGTTTACCAAACTCTGATCATGGAGCAGGAAGGTGGCCATGGGATCTTTATAATACAAAGATTCAAACCCATTGAGTTTGGGCTCTTTTGATTCGTCTTTGCATGGACTTTAGTGCTGAATATTTACCAAACTCTGATGATGGAGCAGGAAGGTAGCCATGGGATAATTGTAATACAATTACGCAATCCCATTGAGTTTGGTCTCGTTTGATTCGTCTTTACATGGACTTTGACATGACAAAAGCTTTCGACTTTGTTTCACATAAGACACTTCTCGAAAAACTTGACAATTATGGAATCAGAGGAGATGCATTGCAGTGGACCATTGCAGTTGACCTCAAATAAAATTAATAATACAATACAGAATGTGATTAATTGGCTCGATAACAATAATTTGACTGCAAATGTATCCAAAACAAATTTTATGCAATTTCTGGGTAAAGGAAACACTTCCCAGCCCCTTAACATAAATTATAAAGGCAATAAAATAAAAGAAGTCGATAGTGTAAAATTTTTAGGTATAACGGTAGATCGATTCTGCAACTGGAAGCTACACATCGAACAAGTATGCAATAGAATAAATAGTTTTGTATACGTCTTATCAAGGCTCCGAAAAACTACGTCACTACAAACCTTGTTAATGGCATATCACATATATTGCTATGGGGTAATTCTACAAATGTTAACAGAGCTTTCTTGTTGCAAAAGAGATGCGTGAGGGCAATTACGGGCACACCTCCATATATATCATGTAGACCGTTGTTTAAAAAACTTAAAATAATGACTCTTACATGTATGTACATTTTTGAGATTGGTATATTTGTGAAAACACAACCGCAGATCTTTACATGTGCTAAATATGCGTTTCCCCGAAACACAAGGCATGGCGATAGACTTGTATTAAATCATATACCAAGAACCACGCTGTTTCAAAAAAGCGCATACGCAATGTGTGTCAAAAATATCAAAGAGCTGCCAGTAAGTAGGTTCAAAAACAGATTAAGATTATGGCTCTTAGAAAAATCTTTTTATTCAATTAATGACTTATTTCATCAATAAATTATTAAGTATGTAATTATTCTGTTGACATCAAATGTTTAATGTATATTTCTTATTGTTATTATTACCATTTTAACATTTTATTTTGACATTATTATTGTATCACAAATTTTCACATGCTGTTCTAACAGTAAAATAGATGAAACTAACATAGAATAAGACCATTAATGTACTCTATTTAATGTGAAATAAATGAATCATGAATCATCATGAATCATGACTTTAGTGCTGAATGTTTTCCAAAGTCTGATGATAGAGCAGGAAGGTTGCCATGGGATCTTTGTAATACAATAACGCAATCTCATCGAGTTTAGGCTCCTTTGTTTTGTCTTGGCAAACACTTTGGTACTGGATGATTGCCGGGATCTGATGATGGAACTAAAACGAACGTGTTTAGGCTAGTAAGTTGAAAACAAAAAAAAATACTTGAAATTGCCAGAACGGTACAGGTCTACATTTCAGAATTGAGGCACGTAAGGAAGGCCTCCACATCATGTACCACCTACACCATCCTATGTAGCTACTTACCACCTATTACTATTTTTTTATTAGTATACCACTAAAAAACACCATTCTCCGTGTGGTGACGGATTAAGAATACGGAATGTCACCACCCCATATCATCCCGTGGGTGTCGTAAGAGCCGACAGAGGGAGCATATTATACAGAGAACAGCACTGTAAGAGAAGGAAAACTTGATACAAACTCTATACCAACCCGTTTGGCCAGCGTGGTATAGTAGGCCAATTCCTCCTTTCACAGGAGAGGCCTAGTCCAGCAGTGGACTGTTAAAGGCTGATGATGATGAAAAAGCAAAAAATTAAAATTATTTTTAAATAAAAAAGAAAACCGACTTCAAAAATCACTGACGAACTAAAAAGCAAAAAATAATTGGTTTTGGAGCAAAACTTTTTGGAGTCGGTGCCAAGCCAAGTATTTCTTTTATAGTAAAAATATTTTTTCTTTTAAACAGAACAGACACAGCATTATAAGCACATATATGAGTTTACCGTCTATAAAGTCTTTAAAAAAATACTCATACACCTTAATTAGCAATCGCAATTTGTGAGCACTCCTTTTAATTTCTCAAAATATCTCATAATATTGGCACTATTTAATTTTGTAGAGTGCTGGGCCTCAAGTCTGTTATTACAATAGTGCCAAAATGGTCAATCACTGACTTCATAATTGTTGATTTTGACAAGTTTGGTAGTCTACTGTTACAATGGTGTCATTATGATTTTCCGATGGTCAACCACTGACACTCCATTGAAAGACATGCCATAGATTGGTAGTCTCGTACATAATGACAAATCAACGTATGCGGTAGTCTGGTAATATTTTGACAGTTCTTTTGATCAGTGACCTACCATCGTAACGCCATCGTGCAATCATTGCTTTTGCCTAGTGTTTGCTTGTGAAACATAGTGACAGACAATCAAAAAGTTTAATGTACTACAAAAAAGAGATTATGTATTCACTGCGAACTAATATTCTCGAGCTAATTAACAAGCCCGTCGTTTAACGAGGATGACTACAAACCCTTTTACGGATATTCCGGAGGCGAAATTTGTAAAAACGTTTCATCTTAGAGAGGAAAGGATTCAGTAAGGGAGTTATTTCAAAAACTCATTCCCCTTAAGGCCAGACCGCGTCAAAACGATAGCATATCGGCAGAAATGAAGGTGAGAAAACTAAGGTTAATATTGATTTATTATTCTATTCCTATAAAGAAGAAATTTATTAATTAATGTTATATTTTAATTGCAGATTCTGGTAGCACTCATTTTACGCATCAGGATCTTACCAGAACTTGATTGGACAGGGTGCCCTCCATGACATTTCGCCAATTACTGTGTCGCAGCTCATTAAAGAAGTTACAGAGGCATTATATAAAATATACCATCAATATATTAAATGGAAAGGAATATCATAGTTCGCCTAGTTCAGTTTGTGGTTTTCCAAATTTGATGTTCAAGTGTCTACTTGAACATCAAATTATACATGTACATTCTGCCTTCTGAAATATACAAGGACATCAAAGCTAAATACTCATATTCCAAACATAAGAAACAGGAAATTCAATAATATTTTCAAACGTTGTAGCTGTGCTTTTAACCCAACTACGGCAGAGCTCAGATGAACTTACTCGTAGTTCATCTGAGTGACGGAGCTAAAAGGACGGAGACGTTTTTACACATTGGGAATGGAAGTGTTAGTAGTAGATAATGATGACTATAGATAGTGACCAGCAGTGGTTTGGTACTTAAATAAATGATAATGTCATACCTATGTGATAGTTTGAAGTATTAGTACAATAAGATCTTCCTGATCTCTTTTTAATATTGCCATACCTACCTGACAGGAACGGTTATGTTAATGATGACTAGATAGTGACCAGGTTTTATATAATGTTCCTAATTTATCAATATATTCTTCCCATTTTATGGAGTCTTGTAAAGGATTTAAGTACATAATTCAATTAAATAATGTCTGAATTATGATGAAAAGTATTTTTAAATTAATTGCATAGTATAGAAGATCTTAGTATAAAAGAATATGATGTAATGAGTGGTGTGTTTATAAATATTTACTTATCTCTCTTACAGATACAAAATTCAAGCAAACGGGCAACTTCTTTATGAGTTTTGTGACCGCTCATATCCATATGTTTGAGACATACTTATTTGTGAGGATTCGGCAAAGCCAGTATGAAGAAAGTTGCTTTGCTAGTAGATGCAAAAGTGAAGATTTATGATAGTTAGTATATGAGAATAGTGTTCAATTTTTGTGTCTATAATTGGAACCAACAATTTTTAATAAATTCATGTACAGAAATTATTTATCTTTAATAAAACAACATTGTTAATAATAAAATAATTATGAGTTTTATTTTTCTTCTTGATACAGTTACAACACATGAAACACTAATAATATTTTAATTGTAATAGGAATGTATCTATGATCTAACTCAATCTTCAATATTTTATGTTTTGGTTATGCCAATTCTTCTTCGAATATAAACACCTTTAGTAGTTAACTCGCTATCTTTAATTATAGTATTTACTCCTGACGATATAATCACTTTTCTTTGAGGTGTAAACTGCATAACCTTGCTGTATCATTTCCTTTGGAATTTGTTATCCATAAAGCATTTTCCATTGATATCTTCGTTTTGGCTCTAAGAGAAACATACGAGCTACTCGGTATTTAACAATTCAACGCAGTGCATTGAGAAATATAACAAACTAGGACTTTGTTTACAAAAATGTAGTTTTGAACTTTTGACTGTTCTTACGTCAAAACATGATTTGACTTTGACAGCTAAACAGAACAAATATTATTGAGTTGAATGGTTAAATTCATTGTTTTTTTGCTATTTACTAACTTTAATACAACTTTAGAGTGCTTATAACACTAGTAATGAATATTTAAAAAATATATAAATGAAATCTGGCATGAAAAATAATCAAATTTAATGGTAGTTTTTCAAAAATCATTTCTTCTAATGGTTTTTTTTTATCTATGGCAATACAACAATGTCATTCTGCCACCATTCAATTACGAGACCACTGATCGATCACTGAACTATCATTATGAATTACCAGACTACGAACTTTTGTCAAAATTACAAAGGGATCGTGTTGGAATGACGAATGTGTTTAAAATAGCAAACTTGAGGCCCTGTTTAATAGAAAATCCTAACGTTATGCTGCCGACTCGACCATCAAACCCGAGTTCTTACGATGTACGTAATCTCTTGCATTTAAACTTATATCACAAGGCAGTTAAGTCAGAGGGAAAAGTGAATGTGCTCATAATGTTCGGTACATCTGTTGAGGTAAAATGTTCCGGCTGGTCTTGCGCGATGCTGTAAAACTTTTGATAAACGAAGGTTTGTTGATAATAGTGTCATTGTAAACCTTACAGCACATTATTTTTACAAACAGCATTTTTTTAAACCTTTTAAATTTGCCATGACTATTTTTATCGTTGTGATCACTCTGACATTAAGGAGCTAAAAAAAATTAAAATGTAACTAAAAAATTGTCTTCAAAGTTTATACCTCAAAACTTTTCAAGACCTAATGGAACCTCCCTATATGTTTCTAAACAAGTGATCGCTAATTAATAAAGAAGTTGTAAGATACTAAAGAATGAACAAATTGAGAACCTCCTTCTATTTTTCAAGGCGGTTCATTGATATCCGCCCTCCTACGCGGACGTACAGTTGTAGAAACTAATATACTAATTTACTTAAAATATCTACAACTAAACAAATAAAATAACTATTTAATTTAGGTAATTGAAGAAGGTGCGTCCCTAATGAGGTTGATTCTGTCAAGTAAATGTAATCGTCGTTGTGTAGTTAGTACGCTACTGTTTTAATCTGGCTAAATATTTATGCCTTTTTCTTAATCTCTGACGCGAAAACGCTCTCTTGTATTATGTCTCTGATGTGTGTGAATGTGGCATCGTAACTCCTTAACAAATTGACCGATTATGGAGCAGATTTTTTCGTAATAACCTTACGTAATCGAGATAGTTCTAAGCTACAAATGCTACAATTTATGAAGATGTGTATGTCAAGGGTTACTTTTTTAAATTATTTTTACTGTATAAGCTGCTGTACCTCAAGTATGACTGTTTAAGAGGAGCAGTACCTACGGTTTTCTTTCACCCTGTTAGGATGTAGATTTAGTATAACTTGTTACTATATTCGTTATAGTTTAGTTACTATATTTGTTATAGTATCACTAAAATGTTATTTTCGTTTTCGTATCTATAAATGGTAATAAAAGTAAGGTATAAATCTACGAAGCGATCTTCAATTCCAATCAGAAGCCGTATCTAATGAAGTAATAACCTGGTAAGCTAATGCAGTGCTCAAAACAAGATTATTTATAGTACATAGGATACTATAATTATATTATATATACATTTTTATAGTATAGTAGTGTATGCGACTATGAAGCATTGTATGCCAGAGAACGTCTTTAGTTTAGGAAATTTTCTATTTTTATATTTCTGGAAGCGCCTGCTATAAAGTAACAAGTCCTTACATACATACATACATAGACTCACGCCTGTTTCCCGGAGGGGTAGGCAGAGACTACGGAACGCCATTTGCAACGTATGTATGTTTCAATCTTAAGAGTTCTTGTCCTATCACAGATATCATTATAGTAGTACCATATCTTATTACTAAAAGCAAAATTGAAAAAAAGATAGAAGATCGCTAGAGATTAAGTACTATATTATTGCCCGTAAAATGTTCATTCTTTTTTTCGTACATAATATTTTATTTTATTATTTTTTTATTTGGGGCTATTCTGTCGTAAACATTTAAAATAATGAGACCAGAATAAATTCAGAGGCCCATCGGTCGGGTTTGTCTAAAAAAAATGTAAAGGCTCTCATCACTCAATTCGGCTCTCAATCTTGCTGTACCAATAGATAGGCATCTCTATATTATTATGTATTACTTTTTCAAGACCTGCTCTATACTTAACTTATACATATATTAATCATTTAATTTTATGTAATAAAAATACTTGCCCTGACTGTCATATCTTTGCATATTTTCATTTCATATCAAATATTCTTTTGTCCGTGTGGTGACGGATTAAAAATAGTATATTAGTATTTAAGTAATTAATAGTATATATTAAATATAGTCACCACCCCATATCATCCCATGAGTGTCGTAAGAGCCGACAGAGGCAGCATATTATGCAGAGAACAGCACTGTAAGACATCTGTAAGAGAAGGAAAACTTGATACAAACACTATATCAACCCGTTTGGCCAGCGTGGTATAGTAAGCCAATTCCTCATTCCAAAGGAGAGGCCTAGTCCAGCAGTGGACCGTTAAAGGCTGATGATGATGATGATGAATTTTCAACGTATCGTGAAAACAAAATATTCAAGCATTGTGTGAATGAATGCTTCGTAAATAAAATGAATACCTACATCATTAGGAGCCTCCTCAAATATGATTTGTATCGCTTAATATTTAACATAATACAATATGACTTAAGTACTATTAGTGATCTCAGTAGAATTCATTATTGATCTCACTCACATACATATAATTATGTAAGTACCTATATAATGAGAATACTTTTTTGAAGCACCTTACGTATGTGAGTAGCTAGGGATGAACCTTAGCGATTACTTAGAATAAAAGTAATTGGTTTTTATACCTATTCTGTGTCTAATAAATGTACGACATACAAGTAATTATAAACTAATAAAGTGATATCTTCTTGAGTTTACGCGAATGTTACACATTGAAATTAAACTACAGCTTATGGATTTTATCGCGATGCATTGGCTTCACTAAGTTATTACATTTGAAACGAATGATCTAGAAACTACATTTTTAATTTATTACTAGCCGACGTTTCGAATTATTTACAGGATTCATGTTCACGGCAGACTGAGGTGATTTTTTTCTTTTTCTTGAATGTATAAGTTATCTCAAAGTACCCGAACAATCGTCAACTACTGGTGTAATATTTTTTATATTTATATTATATAACTATATTATTATTTATATTATATACCTAAGGACACTGTGAGCTCTTTCTGCGTAAATAGTAACACCAGTAATTTCAATAATAAAGTGATGTAAGAATGGATGTATTTATGGAAGTTTGTTTTTTTTTTTTCACCCATAAAATTTTGACCATATCGTGATGATGTTTTTCAGTAACAAAGGTTATATCACATGGACCACTGTTCGTCTCGGTAACTCTACATGTCACGAGCGAAATCGCTGGCAACTGCTAGCTTGCTTCATTTTTTTTATTATTCCCTTTCCTCTGTACGATTAATAACGCGTTAGCGACAGCGTAGCGTGAATTATCACCTTATCTGTCGCTCCTGCATAACCCGCCTCGTTAACGGCCCGTTCAAGACTGATTCGACATAAGCTGCGTCAGAGTAAAGGCCGTAAAGCGAGCGCACAGCCTTAAAATAATATTTACGCAGAACTTTAATGGTTCCATGTACACGCGTAGAATGTTTGACTGTGGGAATAGTTCCTGTTTTCATAACTCTGCATGAAGTAATATTCCTGATTTTGGTTCCTTATGATTCGTACGATTTGACTGCACGAGTGGCGTAGTAGTTTTAGTAGACGTCTCGCCACTTGATACTACGCCGCATGTCATGTGTTCGATTCCCACACAAGACAGGGTGTACAATTGTACATTGTTTCCGTCGGTTGAATATTTGTAAGTGACACAGGAGGCATGCCTAGCGCGTGGGTAGTTTTAAAAACCTGGTGTCTAGGGAAATAAGAAGAGATTCAATCGTGTTATCAATGTACCAATTTCTCTCTAAAACAAACTGCTAAACATCTAGTGCCTGAAATTACAATTGTCCCCATTGTTTTCTCCGATTGGAACAGAACGCAATAGGTATCTGACCTTCGACACAAGTAAACGTCAATCTTCCAAACTTGAGGGACCTTGTACTGTCATCGATATTATCACAGCTGTACCTTTTCTTATTACATATTACAGGACATATCGACAAAGACGGATCGACGCTTCTGATTAATTGTTGTGTTATTTTCTGTATTAATATATTAGACAAAGCTCAGTTTTTTATAAGTATATGAAATAAAAAGCCGGTTATCAGAGACATATTTTAAAGTATGATGTGAAATACATATAATTACCTACCTGACCTACATTAACTATTTCGTCACTGGAATTGTACCCTTTGCATTTTGTGTGCGAAATTGTAAAATATTCTGTCACGCATTCTCAATATGACATAATTATCGGCATTACATCAAAAACGAAATAACATTAACAAGCGATATTTCTGTGTAAATGCCATAACAGGCTTTTCCAAACTACCTCCATAAACGCTCACATATCTAGCCAATATTGTTCACGTCATAACTCGGAGCATCTCACATATGCGTCGCGCATACACATAATACCCGCTCCCTATTTATTACAACATAAATATATACCCATAGCGTATCTAAACGAACAAATTTACGTGCTGCGGAATTGTTATTTCCATATAACATAGTTGGGATCGGCTCGCTTAACATAATTTGTACGCACTCCGTATAATTATGTCGAACGGCACGCGTCTAATCGGAACCACTGTCAATATTTCTCTGCCACCCGTTTAACGTAGTCATGTAAATTCTAATCATTCTATTCTTTGGGGACTGGTTTTTATATTGACAATGTTTGATGAATGAATATTTTGGTGGAAGGAAATTGTGGGTCTATCTATAATGGAGATGTAATTATACGCTGATACAATACTCACATTGTAAATCAGATTTTATGATTTGAAATATAAATAAAATTTGGTTGTAATATAATGATCGATATTTAAAAGTTATGTAAAGAAGAGCCGAGAGAGAGCTGGGCTGGTTACAGGATGATTGATTGGGCTTGAACCCGACGGAAAAGAATTCTCCCGCAGTAAAGCATTGGCTAGTGCAACAGTTAGGTTAACATGCTTTGATGTGTACATGTTTAAGCTCATATACTTGTAAGTACGAAAAAGAAAAAGCACAAGATACGTATGTACTTACGATCTGTGAGTGAGAGTATCGCAATCCTTAACTTTTGTCATAATTTTGCTCCATATACATCCCTTCCCTCCTTTTTTTAAACATTGTAAAGCTTCAAAAATCACAACTTCCTCTAGTCAGAGCTACCACCTATTATCAAGTGGATCGTTTCACTTACAGCAATAAACAATAGGGGTAGCTTAGTGAAGTAAATCTACGGCTCATGAACAACGTCGAGCCAGGGCTCATGATTAAGATTCAGAGTTCGATCGAAACTAGTCGGCACGCCCACGTTACATAATTTTAACCGCTTTGGAATTTTAGACAAGGCTTAGAAAGCTTTATGACGTCATTTGTCTGTGGGTAATATTACTCTAACATCTCTTTTTTTTTCCATCTGTGGTTTAAGTCCAAGACGCATAATGTCGTCTTTACGTTTGTTAAATAGTCGTTTGCTTGAGATTGAGGGCTAATCGTTCTCTCCTAATGACGAGTTTAGAAGCGAGCGTTAAGCCGTCAGTCAGCCTCAAGTATCATGAAGATCTCACAATCGTTATTTGGAGTGAGTGCCCTCAAATATCCTGTCATTTGACGACTGGTTGGCACCGCGGGGAGTGTAAGCGACTGCCACGCCGAAGGTCGCGGGTTCGATTCCCGCTCAAGTCAAACATTTGTGTGCGTGAACATGGATGTTTGTCTTGGTCTGGGTGTTTCTGTAGGTATTTACAAAAAAAGAGTACATATGTATGTTTTTCCATTGTCTAGTACCCATAGTACAAGCTTCTGCTTAGTTTGGGACTAGATTGTGTTGTTTTAATTTATTTTATTTATTTATTTCGGAAAACAAACAATTACACAATATATATTACAATTAAGTTTTGTAGTACATGTGGGTTATTGTATAATCCACAACGTTTTCACAGATTACTTTAAACGTACAGTGCAGTTAAAATTGTACATGTTCGTTATCTTTAGTGCATCTAACACTTACTTACTATGACATAATTTGTTATAACTAATTAAACTGTATATTCACGCGATACTTCTATCCTCTACAAATAACTTTTCATACAATTGTTTCCTATATTTACGCTTACACAAAGCAAAAATATCAACATCAATGAATTTTTTATTGTATATCGAGACTAGTTGTCGAAGGGGCGCTCGTTCACCTGCATTCGTACGACTAGTGGTTGTGGAAAAAAGTGGATATGTACGAGATGTTCTTTTTATCACAGTTCTGGGAACAAGATAACAAATACTATTAATAATGTCAGGGCAGTCAAATTGATTGTGTACCAGCCCATAAAGAGTCATTCCCTTCAACAACATTCGCCTCGACCTTAATGTCAGTAGGTTGAATTTTCTCAAAGACTCCTCGTAGCGGAGATGCTTCAAACGACATCTATACTGCATCGACTTTATATACTTGCGCTGCACTCTTTCGATTGTATTATTATATTTATCATAAAAGGGATCCCAAACCACACCAGCATATTCCACCTGCGAGCGTACCAAGGTTTTAAACAAATGTATATAAGTAGCCGGTCGTTTAAAATCCGACGTGGCTCTCATGATAAAGTTAGACATTTTAAAGGCCTTACTTACTATTTTATCTATATGTACATTTAAATGGAGCTTATTGTCTAAAATAATGCCTAGATCCAGAACGTTCGTTACATACAATAGAGGTTCATTACATAGTGTGTAATGATAATTTACAATTCGTATATTTTTCGTAAAATGTATGTATTTGCATTTTGCTATGCTTAGTTTAAGTTTATTTATATTGCAATAGTCTGATAGTCTGTCCAGGTCCATCTGAAGATTAATACAGTCATCAATGGTACTAACTTTTTTAAAGACTTTTAGATCATCAGCGTAAAGTAAAAAATTACTATGATGAAAGCATGTACCGATATCATTGATGTAAATAGTGAATAATAACGGGCCAAGTATCGAACCTTGTGGGACGCCCGAGGTAGCAAGAAACGATCCTGAATGATAGCCATTACACACAACAGTTTGATTGCGGTTTGTTATATAAGAACAGAACCAGCGCAGTAAGTTCCCTCTAATGCCATTATAAGAAATTTTATTTAATAATATTTCATGATCAACTCTGTCAAATGCTTTTTTTAAATCGGTGTAAACTACGTCAGTTTGAATACCTCTGTCCATATTATTAAATAGGTGTTCAGTAAAAATCAGCATGTTAGTAATGGTTGATTTTCTTTTTACAAAACCATGCTGCTCCTTTATCAAATGCTTTTGAATGTATGGATATATTAATTGATGCACAAGTTTTTCAAATACCTTTGCCAGAGTACATAGTAGGGAAATAGGTCTGTAGTTCTCTACGTTCTGTTTCGGGCCATCTTTATAAATTGGTATGATATTTGCCTTCTTCCAAATAGTAGGAAATATCCCATTATCTAAGCATTTGTTAAAAATAATGTTTAATGTGGTAGCTACGCCTGCATTTTTTTAAATTTACCCGTTTTGGCCGATCCCGTGGGAATTTCGGGAAATTCATTCTTAGTACACCCCTACGGTCCCCAAGGAACATACAGGCCAAAGAACAATGCCCATTTTTCTTAGAGACGCCGGCCCAGATGTGGACAGTCAAAAATCGTAGTAGTTGTTATTGCATTCGATAAAAGAGTGTTAAACTAGAATTTTGAGATTGATTAGAGGTCCATCACATTCATAGTTTTATTACAAGAAGTACTTATATGCTAAAAAAACATTAGGTGTGTACCCACTTTTATTAGGATAGTTAAAGTATTTCATAGTTTTGAGTAGAAAGGAATGAGTTAATCATTTGGTGAGGGTGGAAATCCGAAAGGAAAAGCCAGAAGTCGTAAAAGATCCAAAAACATAAAAAGCATTCACAATGTGCACGAGCAAAACAAATAAGTAACAAACAAAATAAACTGAATATGACATTATTGACATTTACTTAAGAGTCAAAAAAGTGTTGCCATTTTACAGTTTTTAAATGATATTGATTAATCGATATGGATTTCGGACATAGGTTATCGGTATATTTGGTTCAAAATCGAACTTATTTGTAGTTAATCGCATATATACCTTAAAAAACACACATTTTAATTGTTTAAGGATCAAGTAGAGATTTGCTATTAACTCAAATCATTTTGAGTAGAGAAAATGTAAAATCGACGAAGAAGAAGTGATAATCGATTTAATATTATGATTTCTTTACTGGCAATTTCTGATCTATTACGTGTTGGCTATTTAGACGTAAACACATATTTTTAAACCCATTTATTGAATAAGTTTCTCGGCATACCTTTAGTAATGCCTATAAATTAAGTTATAAATAAAAAGGATTATTCAACAACTAATTGAAACTTTATTGTGCTGTTCATGAATTCCAAACTGGGCCAGAAATGGGCATTGTTCTTTCAGCTTCCTGCACCCAATCGTTTCGGCTGTAGCGTGTCTGTCAGTCAGTAAGTAACGCAAGGATTTTATATATTAAGATTATCGGCTTAAATCGTAGAATACCGCTATCCCTATTTATGAGTTGCGGTAATCAGACGACATTCGCTCCGAAGCTAATATTCTATCTTATCTGGTTGGACTAAAAGCTGATCCTGAGATAAAAGATGAAACAAACAATGCTGGATAATGGTATGTCCTTTATCATTATCAGTAACGAATAGCCTGTCCGTTGACGAATATAGTCTGAATCAGTTAAATTACATCATATTGTTCTGTAGATGAGATTACTGTCGGTTAGTTAACTCGTGGTTAACGCAAACACCACGTGCGCGTAATGTAAATCAGTTATCATAATCAATGATTACGATATTGCGCATTAATCAGTGAATTATATACATCATTATGAATGTTAATAGTATTGTGATGGTAGATTAGTGGCCAGCTTCACTACTGTACTGTCTGCTTCGTTTAAAATTACTTTGTCAGATAGCTCATACTTCATTGCAATGTTGACTATATTTGCAAGAAATAAAGTCAAAGTCAAATCATTTATTTGTTCTTAAGGCTTTTCTACACACAGTGCCGTCGGCAAAGCCGCCGGCCTGGCCGCACGAATGAGCCACTGGCATGGCCGCCCGGGTAGGCCGCCGGCCGGCCGCGGGTTGCAACTCGCTACTTGTGTGTGGTCGTTCTATTAGGGTTGTCAACCATACTTTATAATAACGTATCCTACTTTATTTTTGGCAATTATACTTTATACTTTTGAATACAAATAAAGTATATGAAAATACTTTACTTCCAACCCTTATTGTGACGTGTAAAACCAAACACTAATTATGAATACTTATCTATAAAACGTTGCACAAAAGTTAAATAGATGATGAGAACTAATTAGGCTCAAAGAAATTCACCACTGATGGTAAATCTTTTCACTCACGCCTGTATCTCCGAAGGGGTAGGCAGAGGTGTAATATTACACCCACATTTCGCCATGAATTTTTAGGTCCCACGTAATAGGGGGCGAGCCTATTGCCGTTACCGGGCACATCACCAGACTCCGTGCTGCCACTGAGAATTCGGAAAACACTTTTGGCTAACCCTGGAATCAAACCCGGGACCTCCGATCAGCAGTCGCATACACTATCCACTGGACCACGGAGGCAATTTATACTTTAAATCATATCTCCATCTCCGTCCTCGCCACTTCAGAAGTTCAGAATTAAAGAGTTCAGTGATGAATCCAAAGTGGCGAGAAGAAAGAAATAGAATGTCAATAATTAACGTTATTACAAACTAATTGTTTATTTTTCTATTTTTACTGTCAAACAAGCTATGAAACATTTAATTGGGTTCATTACAAACACTAAAACAAAGTCATACTTTTTTAAAATTAGGCTAGATGAGCTCGGTCTTTCTTACCGTGAAAAGAAACATCCGAAACAAACTTAGAGATAGAATGAGGAGACTCTGAGGTGGTGAAATTAGTGCTTAATAATTATTTATTAATTTTTATTTATTGAAACTTTATTGTATACCAGTATCAACATTATAGAAATCTTATATATTAGGTAAAGTACAAAGGGCGGCCTTATCGCTTAAACTTTAAAGCGATCTCTACCAGGCAACTTTTGGATGGAGATATTGGTAGGAAAAGAAGTGGTAGTTGTAGGTGTACCAGTAAACATATATATACATATATATACTAATACATATATTAAATATACATACATAAATAAGTTGGTGCATAATACTAAATACATATTTTTAGAATAGGAAATAAATTAAACGGACAAGTAATGTTCCTTAACTAATGCTTTGAATGAAGTAACCGTCTGTGCCTGCCTTATGTTTAGAGGTAATGCATTCCACAAACGAACAGTCGTTACAGAAAAGGATTTATCATAGAATGCTGTGGAATGTACCGGCATTTTCAGTCGTAAATTTTCTGATGACCTTAAATATCGGTTATGTGTATCATGAAGGAACTCGAATCGACCTTTAAGATAGGAGAGTGTTAGAGGGTTAAACACTATATGGTATAGTAAAGTTAAAACGTGAGCATTCCGACGATGTCGAATAGGTAACCACTTGAGTTGGGCTCGAAATTGTGAAACATGATCATATTGGCGTAATCCAAATATGAATCGTATGCAGAAATTTTTAAGTCGCTCAAGTTTATCCAGCTGGTTTTCGGCAAGATCTAGATAGCTGACGTCTGCATAATCAATAATGGGCAGCAAAAGAGATTTTGCAAGCGCAGTTTTGGTGGTAGTGGGAAGAAAGTTCCTTAATCTTCTTAGTGAACCTGCGGAGGCAAACACTTTGCGACTCACTTCTTGGATCTGCGGATCCCAAGACAGAGTGGAGTCTATAGTAAGACCTAAGTTTTGAACTTTATCCTGTATCGGAATAGTACTACCATCAAAAATAACTGGAGGCAGTAAAGACCAGTCGATTTTAGATTTCTGAAACTACCAATAACAGTGACTTGGGTTTTCGTGGGGTTCACTTTGAGTCCAAAGGAATTGCTCCAACTGTTGATCAGCGCCAGTTTATGATTAATGATAGCTAAACATTGCGATAAACTTGCTAATGAAGACCGCGTATATATTTGGAGATAATCTGCATAAAGGTGATAGGAGGAGCGAAGGTTGTTTGAGATAGAATTTATAAAAATTGCAAAGAGTAAAGGAGACAGTACGCCACCCTGGGGCACGCCAGCAGATGTATCACACCAAGAAGAAATTGAGTTCTCGATGCTTATACGCTATCGGCCGCCACACAGGTAACAGCGAAACCAATCAATCACCGTAGGAGATATGTTAAGAGAGCAAAGGCGACCAAGTAGAATATCGTAATCTACTGTGTTGAAGGCATTGCTGAAGTAAAGAAGAGCAAGAATAGTGAGTTCTCCGCCTTCCATACCAGCCCTGATGTCATCCGTAATATTGACCAAGGATGTGACGGTGCTATGACACGAACAGAACCCGGATTGAAAAGGATTAAGTAGAGTTATAGATAGGAATGAGTTCATTCGGTTGTAGACAAGACGTTCGAGGACTTTGGAGAGAAAGAAATCAGAAAAGGATGAGGGGTGAGAAGTTTTCGGAATAGGAGTAATTTGGGCATCCTTCCAGATTGACGGGAAAATACCACTGGAACAGGAGTGATTTAGGATGTGAGATATGATGAGAAGGATTAAATCGATTATAATTGCTTGTTAACTATACGGACACCTTCAAAGAGTGCGATTAATTATTATGTAGTTGGAGTAAAGAGATTATGCACAAGATATCAAAATAAAATCGATATTTAAATGATATCGTATAAAAACATAAACTCTGCAAGGCTAATTCCATCTGATATGTAAAGTACAGGTGTCACCACTTTCTATATTCTTCTTTTTCTTCTTCATTCCTGAAGGTTGGCCGTCAGCTTTTTGTACTCCTCCCTGTCCATAGCCAACCGGAACAGCTGCTCTACGGAGGCAATGCCAGTCCACTCCCGAATGTTCCGCAGCCACGACTTCCTCCTGCGTCCTATATAGTTTATTTTATTTTAGTTACTTTGGAACACTTAGAACATTACTGTGGTCATAAAAGCTGTTGCTGTGTCATCCCTTAAAATGTGTAGGCATATCATGAAACTCAGGTGAGATAAAAACTGCCACAAAGTTGTTATTATAATAATAGCTTTTGAATAAAACATCAGCTCAGACAATCGGAGGTCATAACGTTATATTGTTTGCACAAATATGTATTTTTATCCCAACTGCGTTGGTTTCATGAATTTATTTATTTATTATGCTCGAGATGAATCATGACGTGAAAAGTTACCAAGGTGAGATGAGAAATTGTTGAAAAATTCTCAGCAGTATTTAGTAAAGCAGTGTACGCGACAAACATCAAAAAGCTCGCTCACTGTTGCGGAGAATACAAACCATATATGTTCAAAATATATTACTACAATAATAACAAAGTGCATTAAATGAATATAGCACATTCTTTCGCCCCTAATCTAAAACGATCGTTGAGGAATTGATTGCCATAACATTCACCAACCCATAACAATCAATAATCTTGAAGATTTGATTATCTTAAGTAGAAACAAAACTTTATGGAACGCACTTTCTCGAAGCCTTCGATTAAAAAAGTTGGGTGGATTAAAATCTATAACAATAGGCACAACAAGTAACGACATATCATTACACCAAATGTACAGTTTCACTTTATCGAAATCATCTACCAACCTGCCCAGACATCGTCTTAAGACACAAAATTCATGGGCCGTTGCGAAGTCTATCGATATTAATATGCTATAGAGGCACCGTTACATCACTAGTAATTATTATTACGAGGGCCACGCCCTAGTGATAAGAGCGACGTTGAGTTTACGTGCTGTGAAATTATTATGTTCGTATGAAAGTGCGAGCAGCCCGCTTAGCATAATTTGGCGCCTATAGCGATCGAAATTAGATTGTGATAATGTCTTCTCTTAGTAACTGGTGAATAAGGCACCACTTACACTTTTTTTTCATAGACTCACGCCTGTATCCCCGAAGGGGTAGGCAGAGGTGTAAAATTACATCTCCATTTCGCCATGAATTTTTAGGTCCCGCGTAATAGGGGGCGAGCCTATTGCCGTTACCGGGCACATCACCAGACTCCGTGCTGCTACTGAGAATTCAGAAAAACTCAATAACACTTTTGCCCGACCCGGGAATCGAACCCGGGACCTCCGATCAGCAGTCGCATTCGCTATCCAATGGACCACGAAGGCAGTCTCAAAACTCAAACTCAAAATCATTTATTCATTTAGGTCACAAAGTGACACTTATGAACGTCAAAGATTAAAGTTAATTACTAGATGATTCTACATTTACATTTACTGCCACGTTCGCAATGCAATAGGTAGAACCACGAGAAAGAACGGGCAATAAAACTCGTGGCCACTCTTTTTAACTGCCAGTATAATTCTTTTACATGTTATATTTGTAAGGAGCTGCAACTGTTTCACATTGCGAGTTATCTACTATTGCAAAAGTTAATAGTTATTGATATCATACTCAAGCAATAAATTATGTTCATTTAGTAAGCCTCCCAAAGTGAATATGGTGAAACAGGAGCATCCACTTACGTCTTTTGATGTAAGCAACTCGCGAACATGACTGTTCTGATCTATGGTGGAACAGTATGTTCCGAAAAGTAATGGTATATGAACCTGCAGCAATTTACAATCTATTAGTTAGCAGTTCATGACCACGAGTTACCCTCACCTTACAAATCCGATAAATTATAATAAAAAGAGTAGAACAAGAATGCAAATGTAGTATAAAAGAGAATACGGTAATTAACTACACTATAAAACTGCCTATTGACCTAATAATAAAAAGAAATTGACCTAATAAAATAATATTTATTTCCAAGCGTACTTGTCGTCAAGATACTCATTTAAACTATAATATGCCTTTAGTAAAAGATTATTTTTAACAATTGTCTGAAACGACCTTAAAGGCAAGTCTAAAATATTACTTGGTATTTTATTATAAAATCTTATACTAAGCCCAATAAAAGAGCTATGCGTTTTGTGTAAACGGAAATATGGTACACATAATTTGTGCCTGTTCCTAGTATTAATATTGTGAATGTCACTATTCATTTTGTAAGAATTTATATGTAGTCGTACATGCATAACACAGGCATAAATATATTGTGATGCTACAGTAAGAATACCAATATTTTTTAATTTTTCTTTAAGTGTCTTTAACTGGTAAATGGCCCTAACTGCCCGTTTTTGTAATATAAAAATATTTTCGATATCAGCGGCCCTACCCCATAATAATATGCCATATGACATAACACTATGAAAATAGCTAAAATAAACCAATCTAGCCGTATCGACATCAGTCAACCTACGAACCTTCTTAATGGCATAAGCAGCTGAGCTAAGTTTCCCTGAGAGATATGTAACGTGCGTACCCCACTGTAATTTCGAATCAAGTGTTATTCCTAGAAATAATGTAGATTCAGATGTTTCGAGAACATCGTCATTTAGAGCTATACTAGGACCAAGGTTTCTGACATTTGGCAGAGCAAACTTAATACATTTTGTTTTTTTGGCGTTCAGTACTAGATTGTTTACATTAAACCATTTAGTTACTTGAATGAGCGCACTGTTTATTTCGTTAAAATGTTTCTTATTTCTATCTACTTTGAATATCAAAGAAGTATCGTCAGCAAACAGTACAATGTCACAAATGTTTTTCAAGTAAAAAGGTAAATCGTTTATGTAAACAAGAAACAAGAAAGGCCCTAGGATGCTGCCTTGCGGCACTCCTAAATCAACAGGTAAGCCACTGGATTTTGAGCCGTTTATTTCAACACATTGGATTCTGTCACTTAAGTATGACTTAATGACTTCCAATGCTTTAGTCTGTACGCCGTAATGTCTGTCTTAATAAGTTTGCATAAGAGCGTTTCATGGCAGACACAATCGAATGCTTTCGGAAGGTCGCAAAACACACCAATAGCATTTTGGGCACTCTCCCATGCACTGAATATGTGTTTAAGTAACGCTACTCCTGCATCTGTTGTCGAGTGACCCTTGGTAAATCCATATTGCTCACTATGAAGGAGGCTGTTTAGATTAAAATGTCTAAGTAATTGCTTGAGTATGATCTTTTCAAAAATCTTACTAAAGGCAGGTAGTATCGATATTGGCCTATAATTACTAGGATCAGTCTTACTGCCGGATTTGAAAAGAGGTATTATCCTACTGTGTTTCATAAGATCGGGAAAAACACCGGATTCAATACACTTATTAAATAAGTTGCTTAAATAAGGAGCTACTACATCAATTATACTTTTCAAAACCTTAACAGAAATGCCCCAGAGATCACCTGTATTCTTAGACTCTAGAGATTGAAAAGTACTTATAATGTCGATAGAATTAATACAATGGAACTTAAATAATACTTCACATTTTCCTACACTAGATTCTAATAGGTTTTTTGCGACTATAGCTGATGATTTTAATTATCTAGTAGTAGTAATCGGTATGCTAGCAAAGAATTTATTAAATGTGTGTGCGACTTCTTTGTCATTATGAATTAATCTGTCACTATCAAATAAACTAAAACTATTACCTCTTAGTGTTGTCTTACCTGTTGCTTCATTAATAGCTTGCCAGGTTGCCTTAATTTTATTCGAGGATTGTTCAATTTTGTTCCTAACGAATAATGCCTCAGCTGTATTGCACACTCTTTTAAATATCTTGGAATAATTCCTAACATACTCAGTGAAGTTCGAATCAGAATTGTATCTCTTCATACCGTACAACTCGTACATCTTTGCTCTGCTTTTGTAAATACCTGCAGTAGCCCACTCACTAAAAGCTCGAGATTCCTTAACTACTTTCTCCTTAGTCCTAAAAGTATTCTGAAATTCCTTGTTAACTACATTAAATAAATTATTGAAATTTTCATTTGGCGAATTAATCTCCATTACATCAGAACTCATAGCATTCATTCTAATCAAAATTTTATTCCGGAATTCATTAAACTTATGCCTAGGTAATGGCCTAACTAACACTTTCTGTATGATGCTATCGCTATAATACGGAAACCTTGCTAATTGACCACAGTGATCCGAAGTTAATTCAGAACTAACTAATTTATTCGAAACTGTACAATTACTAAATATATTGTCAAGACAGGTGGATGATGTTGCTGTAATCCTAGTTGGTTCAAGGAACAAATTTTTTAAATTAAATGATTTAAATAGATTTAAAAATCTACTAGTATGATCAAGAATATTTACATTAAAATCACCACAAACTATAAAACCTTTCTAATTGCTCCTAATTTTAGTAATTGCATCTTCAATAACTGATTCAAACCAACTAAAGTTACTTAACGGTGGACGATATACACATATGATAATATGCTGCTCAAGTTCTACACATGAAAGTTCCACAGTGCGTTCTATAGACAAACTTGCTATGTCTTTCCGTTCTTTACATGTTAAGCTATTTGAAACAATAATCAAGGATCCACCATGAATAGCGTGTTTCCTAGAAAAGGCACTGTGTACCGTGTATTGCGAGTTATTTAAGAATTTAATTTGGTACTCTTTTAGCCAGTGTTCTGTAATACACATAACTTGTATACTGTGATTTTCTAAATATAAACTTAATTCTAAATCCTTGCCAGATAGACCTTGTATGTTTTGATGTGCTACATTCAGTTAAATTTGTCTACCCTTTGTCCTAGTCTTAAGTTTAAAGAACTTGTGTCAGTATATTCAATAGAAGAATTATTAAGAAAGGAACTATCTCTTTCATAGTCTCTTTCACTTTTCATTAAATATTATGAGTTTTAAGGTAGCGATGACCTAGGAGAGATACCAATAGACTATGCTATGCAGTAGGTATCGTGTTCGAACCAGACTGGCGCGCATCACTGACTTTACAAAGTAATGTGCGTATTTAATTGACAATTACTTCCTGCCTGTGCCTCAGAGAGCACGTTGGGCCGTCGCTCCTGGCTGTTATGAAGATATTTGACACTCGTTATGTGTCAGTAGCCTTAGATATCATATAAGTCTCATGGCTTCAACATAGCCTTTAGAAATATAATATTTTAAATTGTTTGTTTGTTTTTCGTGAGAGTGTGTGGTCTACTCTGGTGTCGGAGTTTTCAGACCGCCCTAAGGCCTCCGACATGGCCTAACGATCCTTATCCTTAGACAAGAACCAGGACCGACAGCTTTACGTGCCCTCCGAAGCACGGTAGCACTCAGATGTAAATGCCACACACGGTCACCCATCCAAGTGGCGACCTGTGCAAGCGTTGCTTAACTTTGCCTATCTGTTACGAATGGCAAGCCAAGTCTCGCTATGAGTTAATATTTAGTATTTTAAATTACATACATACATACATAACGTCACGCCTTTTATCCCCGAAGGGGTAGGCAGAGGTGTATTTCTACACCCACTTTTCGCCAGATATACTTTAGTCCCACGTAATAAGGGGCGAGCTTATTGCCGTACCGGGCACATTTCCAGACTCCGTGCTGCTGCTGAGAATTTCGTGACAGAAAAACCCAATAACACTGACCGACCCAGGAATCGAACCCGGGACCTCCCGATCCCACGCGCACATTTATGCCGCGAGACCAACAAGGCAGTCGTATAGGGTTTGATGTCGAGTTTTCCGTCTCTACGCAAAGATGGTATTTGCATCGTGTTATCCCTTAGTCGCCTCTTACGACACCCACGGGAAGATAGGGGGTGGTGACACTTGTATTCTATGCCGTCAACCACACGGCATAGATCATAATATTATAATTATTATTATAATATTATGATCTTGATTAGCTTGATTAGTAAAGTTGTTAGAGCACTAATTAATTTGCACAATTATTGGATTTAAGAGTTATTTAGTTACTTTATTAGTACTTCTAACATTAAATTGTAACCTGGCCGAATGTGGAAGTAAAACACTTCATTATATTTTATTAAACAAAAATAAATTGGAATCGCTTTATTTTACGTAAAGAATAAGTTTATTTGATGATTGAAAAGTCAGCACTTAACCTGCGCGTTTCTCGGGCGGGAGATGGACGTGTGTCCGGCGTGCGCTCGGCGTTCACTCTGTGAGGTCGGCCGTAGAATGATGCTTATCTTTCTGGCTCAAGTTCAGATCAAGGTAGAAACAGCATATAGTGCTATAATGACGATAATTATATACTTAGAACAATTATCACTTAGTTAATATTTCCATGTCCATATCTAAATTAAATCCTACAAATAACCATGACAGTTCATGAAGCAATTATGTTTTAAACGTTAGCCTTACGTTTTGATGAAGTAAATCGGTGTCATACGGGCCTAAGCCAGGCGTGACACGTTAAGTGAACGAAGAATGCCGACGTCGTTATGATAATGAAGCTGTAGGCAACTCCGTAGTCAATATAATATGAAGTTAAGGCAGCTTCATACGTCACTATATTTATTATATGTATGCACTCTTACAACTTTATTTAAAACTCATGAACAATAGTGTTTAACCGTGATATCGTTTATTTTTATGCATTATCTTTTGATATCATGCAATTGGCGAGTAAGCTTAGAACCTTTCCATGGCAACCAAAGCCTATAAATACCAGTGATACCAACCCAGAGAGAAAAGGGGAAGACACAGCGGTCAATAGTTCATGCTCACATACCTTATAAGAAACGACATGAGGTTACAGAGAGAAGCGTGGAGGCTCTGGTCTCTGGTGCTTACACGCACCGAAAACCAATAAGGTAGGACTTGAACAGTTTTACTTGCTTTATTAATGTTCTATGAGATGGTACCTGCGTCGACTCCAGCCTCGAACAGGCGTGAGGCGTGTTCGTCACTAAAATACGCAGTACAAATAAAAAATACTTACTTAAGTTGAGATTCATCATCATCATCATCATCAGCCTGTAACAGTCCATTGCTGGACTAGGCCTCTCCTTTGAAAGGAGGAATTGGCCTACTATACCACGCTGGCCAAAAGTTGAGATTACGTACTTAAATATACGTCGTCGATATTATTTACAGTATCTTTACAAATAGTACATTCACGTTCGACTTTTATTGTTACACTCATTATACTCACTTAAACATTTAAGAAAAGAAAGCAGTCAAACAAATCCATAATCCAAAAAGCATTTTCCTGTATAAATTAACAGTAAATCGGTTAAAACACGTCAAAATGATCCTTCTCCTCGCAAAAGAAAATATTTTAAGCTAAAATACTGTGTACAATTTCAAAGAGATTTTGACGCTCTTGAGGATATTAAGAGACATAAAAGATTTTGTTTTTAGACGAAAATCTTGAAAACTCACCGGGAGGCGTTTGAAAAGCTCGTGAAAAGTTTTAGTGGTGTGCGTTTGCCGGTTATTAGAAATCTCATGAGGAATTCTTAAAGCATATCTACACTGTGTTGTGAGAACTGGAAGATGAATGTTACTATTGACTTATCAGGCGGTTATTTTTGTACAGACGACGGGCGTGTACAATTAGTGCTTAGTTGTAGTCTTTTCATTTCGCACATTGTTTATATCATGTCCTTCGTCTGTTATAAAAATAAAAGGTTTTTTCTTTCTTTCTTTTCTTTCTCGATAGATAGTGGACAGACTAATAGGTTGCTACGCAGAGGGTCTCGAGTTCAAAACCCATGGCGACACCACTGACTTTTTGAAGTTAAATGGGTATTAAATTGTTAATTATCGCATGCTAATCGATGAAGGAAAACTTCGTGGGGAATCCTGCATGTCTGAGAGTTGTCCAAAGCCATGAGAGGTCTACCAACCTGCACATAGTGTGTGTGGTGGGCTATGATCTTATCCTTTGCGTACTGTGGCTAGCAATGGGTTAGATTATCAAATACATACATACGTACATAGACTCACGCCTGTTTCCCGGAGGGGTAGGCAGAGACTACGGAACGCCATTTGCAACGATCTTGACATACCTCACTTGCTTCACTCACTCCCATCAAGTTTCTCATGCATGCTCTTCTGTTAAGGGTACTTCTGACTTGTCCTTTTTTCAGGATGTCTCCAATCTGAGGGAGAGAACGTCCGCCTAGGTCTTCCCCTTTGTCCTGTTCCATTCACACTTGCCTTATATATCTTCTTTGTCAGTCTATCGTCATCCATCCTCTTCATGTGCCCAAACCATCTTAACATGCCTTTCTAAATTCTTGTCACTACAACTTCTTTTACCCCGCACCACTCTCGTATCACACAATTCTTTACTCTGTCGGTCAAAGACACACCACACATACTTCTCAGTGCTCTCATTTCTACAGCATTTATTTTACTTTCAAATCTCTTCTGCCATACCCAGCTTTCACTACCATATATAAGGGTAGGCACTAACACGCCTCTATGTACAGCCAAACGTGCCTTTTTGGACACGTTTTGACTGTTCATAAACGCTTTCAGAGCTCCATTCACACTATTACCTGCATTAACTCTCCTTTCAATATCCTCCGCTGAAGACGCAAGTATTACCTGATCATCAGCATAAAGGAGGCATTTGACGAGTAACCCATTCATCCTTAATCCGCAGTCACTATGTTTTAAATCTTGCAAACAACTGTCCATGAAGAGGTTAAACAGCCACGGCGACGCTACACATCCCTGTCTAACACCTTTCTCGATGGTAAACCAGTCAGTGTATGCCCCGTTTATCCTCACACAAGCTCTAGAATCCTCATAAAGGGATTTCAGAGCTCGAATGAGGCTGCTGTCCACCCCATTCATTGACAGCACCGACCACATTTCATTCCTCACCACTTTATTGTAAGCCTTTTCCAAATCCACGAATGCGCAATAGACATTTTGACCTTTGGCCAAAAACTTTTCGGCTATGCTTCGCAAGGAAAAAACCTGATCCGTGCATCCCATACCCTTTCGGAATCCCGCTTGTACATCCCATATTTTCTTGTCGGTTACTTCCATAACTCTTTCAATAAGTACCTTTGCATAGAATTTGCCAACAATGCTGAGAAGGCTAATGCCTCTATAGTTTTTGCAATCTTGTTGCGAGCCTTTTCCTTTACAAAGAGGCACAACTACAGCTGTGGCCCAGTCATTAGGTACTCGTCCGGTGGTCCAGCACAAGTTATATAACCGCTGCAACTGACCAACTATGACCCTAGTTTATACACATAATATACGTCAACCGTACTCTAAATAAATGTGGACGTTCGTAAATAAAGTTCTGACCTTTTTAGAGGCTATGACCATATATCGTTCCTACCACATGTGTGTTTTAGTATTTCTTGTAGGAAAATTTTAGGAAAAATATTAAAGCTCATTTCTTTCTCTTTTCTTCATTCAAATATTTATATAATTTATTAGTTAGGGTTTGATATTACTTTTGGGTTAGGTTTTCGAACTTACACTTCGATATTTTAGGCATTTATATTCTCTGGGGACCGTTGGGTTTACTAAGAAAGGATTTCCCGAAAGTGCCAGGGGATTGGACAGATACAGTTAAAAATGTGCGAGCGTATCTGCAGGCATCCTCTAGTATAATTATAATGTTTGAAAAATTCTAAACTAGATCTAAGCTTATAATTTGTACTGAAACAGCTAATGGACCGACAATAATGAAATGACTACTTTTTACTGTTTCTACGGGATATATACCACGTACCTTTGTTTTGAGTAACCGATAGTAATTATAGTGACCACGATAGTTTAAACTCCAATAATGAAATGACATTACAAACTCTGCAGTTATCTATAACTTTGTTATATAACGAACAGAGTTGAGTTAGTTACTAATGGTGATGAAGCTAAACTACATTGACTGAACACAAATACTTCTATAACTGACGACACGGCACCGCAATGAGATTTTTATATTTACCGATATATATTAGACTCAAGCCCGTATCCCGAAAGGGTAGGAATAGTCGTAATATTACACCTACATTTCATGTTATACATTTTAGATCCACATTGCAAGACTCCATGGTCTGGCAATGTGGAACTTAAATTCATAATGTGCACGGGGTCCTACTGAAAATTCGGAAAAACTCCGTTACACTTTTACCCGACCCGGGACTTGATCATTAGACGCATACGCTATCCACTGGACCACGGAGCCAGTCGATAAATATTAACTTGTAATAAAACCTCTCTTACCACTAGAATATAATGTCTCACTTACCACTGTTAAGGGCTAATAATAGCTTAACGCTAGAGCAACAGGCCAGTCAACTTCGGAGATAATGTTATGAAACTCTGAATGAAGGTAAATGTGTCCGAAGTAACATAATATTTAAATTAATAATAACCCGATCATTAAGTTAATTAAAGACTATACGTGCACAAGTTCACGTTTCCCAAACGCTTCGTAGTGTGTGCTACGCATCAGATTTCTCTCAATTACTATTATAGCTATTATAGGTTACAAATTTGCCTCTAAAGCAAATTGATTCCAGTCTAAGCATGGCCCAAAAATAAACGTAACAGAGCCGCTGTACTAAATCAGTAGCCGATATTGCATTTCAAATATTTGTAATGCACTGTTATCTTACTCCGGGCTATGGAATTTTTATATGAATTGTTTGCTTATATTCCATCTAGATAGTAAAAAATCTTCGCTTATTATTTGAACTGCCCTCTGAATGAGCGTTTCCCAACGATAAAGCAGGTATTCTTGAACCATGTACCGGAAAACGAGTCCTGAGTTACAGCCACATAAAAACTCACTTTGCCTCCATAAATAACTATAAATATTTTTAAAATCCGTTGGATACAATCCAACAGTGTTCGTTGCACGAGAATGCACACGTATTGTGAAAGTCTGTAGATGCATAACGAAAGTTTACTAAAGAGCTTAATTGCTATAAATTACACCAGTATTTGCCTGATTGCCTGAAAATAAAATTATTATAACGGAATTATAACGTTAAGTTTAATATAGTTCGCAAACTGTACTACATTTTCACGTCACGAAGGTATTTATTAGACTGGCCTTTAGTTCTAGTAGGTGCACCTGCACCGGTACCCTTTATAACTAGTATAAAAAGAAATACAAGACTTGTGATAGCAAGATCTTAATTTATGAGTCTTCCTTCTTTTTTGTCTTTAATATGTGTGATCTATCTCTGGTGTCGGCAAGTGTCGTTTCCAGAAAATCCGAAGGCCTCCGAAGTAGCCAAACAATTCTTGTCCTGGGCGAAGAAATGTGTCCAACCATTTTACGTACCGTTCCAAACACGGTAGCACTTTGATGTAAATATCTTATTAAGCGGTCACCCATCCAACTAGTGACCTGTACAGACGTTACTTAACTTTGGCGATCTATTACGAACGGCAAATCAACTCACACTCAAAAAGAGCAGAAGCAATTTGATACAAAATACATCGATATTTATTTCGTCTACGTGGACTACGGCTAGTATCCGAGTTTCAAACCGCATCGAAGGCCTCCTATATGACTTAACAATTCATGTCGTGAGACATCAACCGGGGCCGATGGCTTTACGTAACCTCCAAAACACAAAAACCAGATGTCACCGCCACAACAAACGGTCACCTATCCAAGTGGTGACTTCCGCAAATGTTGCTTAAATCTTACTATCTATGAATATCTATGAGTGATGTAGCGTGATTTGACTTGAGTCAGTAACTCAAAGTCAAGTAATGCTATATCGATTATAAATTATACTAGCTGTTTCCCGCGGTTTCACCTGCGTCCTGAAGGAACTACTTCGCGTACCCGGGTAATTTAGCCATAGTTACTCCTTGGTACATCAGCTATCCGCCAGTGAAAGTCCCGTCAAAATCGATCAAGCCGTTCCAGAGATTAACGAGAACAAACAGACAGATAGACAGAAAAAAAAAACTGACATTTCGGTATATGTACCGTGTATACATCCATATGCATTAAGTAAAAAGCGGTTATTTTAATATTACAAACAGACACTCTAATTTTATTTATGTGTATAGATAAAAAATATCGTAAATATCAGCCTGTAGTAGTTTTTTCACTACCTATTTGAAACAGAGTATCCAGTAATTTTGTACTTTGTGTAAAACTTCATAGTTAGGTTCAATTTGTCGCAGATGAGAGCATAAATCGCTCGTAGCGCGTTATATCATGTTGACAGTAATTCGTTCGGGACATCTCGGCCATGATATAGTGAAGAACAGTGGTTCCACGATGGTATCATTGGTACTAACGCTGAAAAAATATGTAATCTATGCTTGTCTAGGACGAAGCCTTTGTAGCAATTTCATTTATTTAGATACTCAAAGTCATGTTTATTATATAACACATTAGCGCCTATAAAGGTCAAATTGTATGTGGTGACGGATTGAGAATACGGAATGTCACCACCCCATATCATCCCATGGGTGTCGTAAGAGCCGACAGAGGGAGCATATTATGCAGAGAACAGCACTGTAAGAGAAGAAAAACTTGATACAAACCCTATACCAACCCGTTTGGCCAGCGTGGTAAAGTAGGCCAATTCCTCCTTTCAAAGGAGAGGCTTAGTCCAGCAGTGGACTGTTAAATGCTGATGATGATGATGAAATTATTTATTTCTAAGAACTAAGAGCATAGCTACGCCTGCACATTATTTTTTGACGTGACAACGTCTTATAAATTGGTTTGCCGGGTGACACTTCAAGAAACTGCGTTACGCTCCGCTCACGTTATGCGCTCACAATGAGAGCGAGTGAGAGGCACGCGTCCCGCCTAAGAGCGAGAGAGACAGACATAAAAAGTGAAAGGCACGCGTCTTTCATCCTTCTTCCTACTATACGAATGAATATTCACATTAAAATTATTTTACCACTCAAAGTCGTTGTCACGTAAAACTTTCGCCCGTATACCGACTTTACAGGCAACCAATTTTTTTTATTTAATGTTTTCTGTCCGATCTCCTGGAAATTTTGGAAAATCTCTTCTTAGTGCACCCTTACACTCCTCAAGGAAAAATTTAATTCCAATTTTCCGCTTCTTGTACCTAGTTGTTTCGGCTATGAGTTTTCTGGCAGTCAGTCAGTAACGCTAGGAAATTATTTATATAAATAAAATTGTAATATAAAACAAACTGAGTTAATCAAACAAGATAGAAAGTAAAGCACTTTAATTTTGTTATTAAGTTTTTAAAATACAAACTTCATTAATTTCATTTGTAGCAAAATAAAATTAAGCCTGAAGGTAAAATTAAATTCAACTTCATTTTGACATTCAGATGAGAGTAAAAATAATTATAAAATAAAAATGCTTACGTTAAAAGTCAACTGATAATTTATATTACATTAGCAAAATTAGAATAATTAGGTCAAAATGAACAAGATTTTTACACAATGTCTGAACTTTAATAAAAATATGGTGCTATCATAGTAATATAGCCAACTGTTTGTAAAACAGTTATTCAAACCGTACCACGGTAATAATATCTAACAGTATTGTAACTCCATACAAACGCACGAAACTCGAGTTATACCTACGTGCCTCGAGCAGAGTACCCATTTAGACTGAGCGTAGAGTACCCTCAGCCGCGGTCGCTCGTGCCGCAGCTCGCACCGTGTCGCAGTGACGAACAGACGGTGATGATTTTTGTACCAGTGTTCTGATATTCAAATAATTATTATGGCGAAGACGAATAGATTATATTGTGCTGTTTTTGGTTGTTTAAATTCTTCGATAACTCACCCAACTATAATATTTTTTAAATTACCTGTAAACTCTGTAAGGTAAGACTATTTATACAATGTTTTTTTTTTACAAATTACGATGGTTGCTGTTAGTTCTACCATTATACTACTACCTTATTTTAAATGAAAACTTCGCTTTTCACACCTACCTTCTGACACGGTAATTAACTTTAGCGTGATAAAGTCGTAATTTGATTAGCTTAATCTGTTAGTATGTTTATTATTTTTAAAACATATTGCGGTTATAACGTATAGTTAGTACTAGCAGGACACTTTTACCTGCGTTATGGACAATGTATTATTTCATTGTTGTCTATGATTAGTAATACCTACAGGGTAATTTTCAAAATGGAAGCCAATGGAAATCTGCTTATTACATAACCAATAGGTAATTTCTTAATTTAATTAACTAAGTACATAATTTTTCGCTTAATTTTAAAGCACCCCGAGCTATAGGTTTTTGGAAACACATATTGAATTAAACGTAATATCGTTATGAAATTAAAATGATAAGGTAGATTTTATGTAGTGTTATCGAACCAGTTGGCAATGAATAGATATTACTGTAAGTAGCGCATACGCACTTAGATGGTTGACGTTAAGTAATGTTCAAAGCGGTTGGACATCGGATGGGTGACCAAATAACTGTTATTTCGAGTTGCTCTGTGCTGTTAGTAATAGGGACGTTAATTTACGATGAAAAGTTATAATTATACTCGTCAGTTATTAAGGACGTAGGTACTTGCATTTTGGCTCAGTAGGTAGGTGTTGAAGTAAAAATTTAAGTTTTGTAACCTACGGCGACTGCAGTTTACTATTTCATTCATTCGATTTTCATTTGTTTGAATAAAAATATAAGTAATATGAACAATCACAAAACCAGGAAAAAACGTCAAGTAGGTAGATGTAATTACTTGACTAAAATACTTGAGGCGGGCAGCCCTACCGCTGGTTTGCGTACGGCGCGTCTGTAGGTATATAACTCACGAAGACGGCCGAGTTACAATACTGTTAGACCGTACTCACTGGTTCCATCCCCTCTCTAAACGACAATAATCACAAAAGCCCTTACGAAGATATTTGTAATAGACGCCTACATACATACAGTTACCTTGGTAGCAGTAATAAGCCCTTTTACAATTTAAGTACCTTCATATTACAACAACCGTACCGGTATCGATTCTACGACGCCAATTATGTACCCTTAGACAATTTCACCTTTAGAAAAAGACATTGAAGCAGACCCTAGAAAACATTAAGATAAGAATTCAAATCGGCTCATTTTTATCTTAAACCTGAAACACTTTGGTAAGACCCAGACTCATGAATGAGTACATTTATTTCTTAACTAGCTTTTGCCCGCCGCTTCGCGCGCGTTAAATTCGGGGTAACACAAATCTACTTTCAGTCTGAACTTGTGTGAAGACACTCCTGATTATTCTAAAGACTTCCGAAACTCTATAGGGTACAAAGTAACTCGGTCAGTATCCATACTATCCATTACAATACATTATCTACGTTTACGTTATCTACCGAAAGGTACATAATAACATCACATAATACAGTCAAATGTCTAAGCCATGTTCTTATACATGTTCAACATATCTCTATGAATATTTTCGCATTTTAAATATTAGTAGGGAAAATCGTTTCAGCCGTTTAAGCTCATTGTATTATAATTATTAGTTTATATATGCGAACAATTTAATCAACGTGCACAATATGACATTATGTATGACGTGACAGTACTGACAGATATGCGATATCACATGCGCAGCACTCAATTATTAGCGCATGTGTTCTATATTCCAAGAGGTAAATTTGTGGCTTACAAACTTCTACCCTCCCTACAATTAATCTCTTCCAGTTGAATTTTTGCAACTTATGGTAGCCTATGTCCGTCTCCATGGTCCTCCGGCCTCGGGAAATATGAACAAGAATTCACTCGTCGCGCTGCCCACAAAATATACACGCAATATTTTTAAAACACGCGTTTTTGGTTCGTTACAAAAGGTCAATAAAATTGCAGTTTTTGGAACATATTGTGGCGTGAATGAATAACGAGCTGATTCAAAATGGTTGATACGCAATATCGAAGTGGTTAATGTTAGCAGAGATAACATTGTTGATGATGATGTTGGTCATAGACAATGTAATAATTGATTCATCCGATATCTCGTTCCTGGTGAACAAGTGAGGTAATGCTTTGTCGTCCACCGCACCACAACTGGTGCACACGCTAATTCTGTTGGAGGTGCCTTCTCTGGAGTCACCTGTATATCGGTGGTGGGAATCCAATATTGTTCAGAGCATTTTTTTAAGACATCTCCCGTATGAGTAATAAATCCTGTGTCGCGGGAGACTTTCATCATTCATTCATCATCAGCCCTTTATACTGTCCCACTGCTGGGCACGGCCTCTTTCCATTATGAGAAGGGTAAGGCCATAGTCCACCACGCTGGCCAAGTGCGGGTTGGCAGACTTCACATGTCTTTCAAGAACATTATGGAGAACTCTCAGACATGCAGGTTTCCTCACGATGTTTTCCTTCACCGTTTAGCAAGCGATAATTAACAATTTAATACGCACATAACTCCGAAAAGTGACGACTTTTGAAAAGTGCTGCGCGCCGTGGAACCCGGACCCTCTGCGTAGCAGTCTGTCGGTCTCTCCACTAGGCTATCGCTGCTTGAGTTTACAAGGTTAAAGTCTACTACCGTATTTTGACTCCACTGACTTATTTATTATCCCTTTCATCTGTTTAATAAAATTCTTGCGTTACTGACTGACTAAAACTCATAACGACGTACACCCAAAACTTTTGACCGCACGAAGCTGAATTTTAGAATGAATTTTTCTTGCGCAACGTAGGGGTGCACTAAGAAGGGAATGCCCGAAATACCCAAGGAATCGGGCAGGAATAGACAAAATAAAATATGCGGGCATAGCTGCGAGCATACTCTAGTCCAATATAAAACAACTGCCCACTGATTTTTAATCACGCTTAACGTAAACACATGTGCACAAATTAGCGTTAAGTCATTAACATGGCATTGTATTAACATATTAATGAACTGTGGGCGGTGTTTAAGGTCCGCTGCTTAATATGAACCATTTTGTGACGTTCATTTAAAGTCGGGTGAGACGACAGCCGGGACTAGACGCCAGACTAACTGTGTGGGTTCCTCAAATTAATTTTGTCCCGACCGCCGCCATAGAATCGGAAGAAATATGTCTTTATTAATCTTTATTTTATTTTATATTTACTCTTGTTTTCCGGTTTTTTGGTTCTTAGGCTTAAATTATTTTATTAACTATTACTTTTGCCTCAGAGCTTGATATCTTGAGCATGGTTTAACAGTTATCAAAATTTTCAATATGGTCCGACTATCGGAGTAGTTAACGAGCGCCCGCGTCATCTAATCATTATATATTTGCTGTACTTAAATGAAGAATTGCCTAATGAAATAACTTAATCAAATTATTTCGATTAACAAGATGCAGTTGATTTTAATTTGCATTTGATATCGCTTATCTCTTTCTTTGTAATAACAAATAGCAGTGCCATCTACTAAAAAACGGTGATAACAAAAAATATTCAGTCATTACTGCTGCTCATGAGAAATTCAGTGACTTACGTATGTACATTAGTATCCCACGATTAGTCCATCGTCGACAGCTATCTTCACAAACGTACACGGTTGTGAAGATGGATGTAAGGATATTTGTTACTTTTTGACCCAAAAGCTGCTATACTGATTTAGATAAAACGTTGCAGTTATAAAGCTCATACATCTGAAAAGCACATGAGCGAACTTTTGATCTCAATGCAGGCAAAACCAAAGGGCGAAGTAAGTTATATATAACCTCTATAATAATGTATGCTAGAGCGATACTGATACGCAAAACAATAAAATACCAGCATGCAAACACAGAACCCATTCAAAGTTGAACTCTCATCGAGACGAGTGCAAACTACGCATACATTAGACGCAGTTTGAACACAAAATAAATATTGGAGCACCCTATTTAAATATGTACGTAGCACAGAGCAGAGCACCCAACTAATCTAATTTGCATCAACAGGGACTCTTAAGATAATTAATTGTTTATCAAGAAGATGTAAACTAAGTTGTTTGGCGAGGCAATAAAACACGCAACTTAAACGTAAAGGCAACTTGTCTGTTGCACTGGCAACTTTACGAGTTCAATTTGTTCGAGTGTTGCCAGTTTTTAAGCTGAATTGTAGTTACGAGGTTCAAAGCTTTCGTGAAGTAGATCAGTTAGGTATTACTCATTATTATTTTGTTAGAAAAGAAGATATCATGCATTATTGAATGTTATTTACGATCCATATTGTAAATTAATGTGGATTGCAGTACTTTAAATTGTGTACGCTACATACATAATTTACCACGATTATGAATTTGAGTGAAAAGTCACCAGCAGGGAAAGCATAGTTGTCATGGGTGTTCGAACCCATTCAAACCCGTTCGAAAGAGAGAGAGAGAGAGAGAGAGCCGCGCTCGTCCCAGGCTTTTTAAAATTATAATATACGTGTTAAATTGTCAATTGTTGCTTAACTCATGCATCTTATGGCACGATCAGCCGCCGGTCTCAGCCGTGATAAAGAACTTGACATTCGTTTTGGCTTTTAACTGAAATATCCTGAGACAATCATAAGTTTTCAACTACACGCGAGCGCTACAAAGTGTCCTTTACAACTTATTTAGTTAGGTTACATGCGCGCTAACACGATAATATGATACTTCGTTCCTTCTGATTGTGCTTTGTAGTTCTACTTTTATTTTGATTACATCTCCACGTATCATATTGTACCGCAGACTGTTTAATTACCACAGGTAACCGATAAGCCTAGTATGATAGTATATGCAAAATATTTGTTCTTAAGAAGTGAAACACAAGGAGTAGACTGAGCCATATGCCTTAGCCGTTAAGCTATCGTAGCCCGATGCCTCATTATGCATGGAGTAAATGAGATTATAAAAGGTGTAATGCTCCTCGCAGCCCGGCTGAACCGCTGAGGTGGCACTCCAGCTTTATGAACTGGAATTATGTTGTGAATAATGTATTTATGGTAATTGTATTTTTTGTCGCTTTTGTGGGAGATGATTTAAGTTCGTGAGACGTAATTTTTTTAAACATATTTACTTTCTCACAGGTCGTTTTGCCAACGTCTTCAATGCTACGTATTATTAAATATATAAAAGAATTTACGTTTCTTTGTTTCGTACAAATAGTAAGTATTTATTTTGCAAAAGGGGCGGTTTATTCAGTGAAGGTTATATTATTTTAATTATTTTCTTCTTCTTCAATATTGATAATATAGACTTAATATGTTTGAAGAGGACCAATTCCATAGTAGAGCTAATAATATAGAATTGGTGCGCAGATAATGTTGAAAGTATATAAATTATTATAAAGCTTTGAAGATATTACTAAATCATAAAGATTAGATATTCGTCATTGTCAAAGAGCGAAGCCTCAGGAAACCATTAAACTTCAAAGCAAAAACTTCAAGCTTATTCTTCGTCCCCGCATGGTTTACTTCTCGAAATATCTACGTTGTAAATTGTTTACTGCCCCTAGCTTCTTACCCTAGAGAGCACGTCCTCTTGGTCTTGGCATTCATAAACACTACAGTCGTTGTGGAGGTCAGTACCCTCAGATTGACTACCTCTGGTCTAAATCATTCGATATAGCTAACCTTTCTAGTTGTGATAAACAGACGGCAGTCGCTCAACGAGAAACAGAATCGATAATATTTTCTACTACTCACATTTATGGCGCGAGACTATATCGTGTAATTTAATGAAATAAAATACTTCTTATTTGCCCTGAAGTTTCGGTATGGGTTACACCGGCCGTGATTACGGAAAGCCTCAAGAAGTGGAGGTTTCGGCAACTACCCTCACTTGGTCTTCACAATTATTTATATAATTTTGTTCGGAACTGTCGGTACTAGGAGACAACGCTAACGATATCTTAGCTCCGACGTGTATTATCATTAAGGCGGTATCTTTAATAATGTAGATGACACGATGTTATAATTCTTGATGATCCTATGATTATAATACAGCTGAAAGAAATTGTAGCTCTATTATTTGTGTTTTATTTGAAGCGATATATTATAGATACACTGTGATTTTGTTCGCAGGATTTTGGATTTTGGGCAGTGGGATTATATAGGCTTTGCGCCACAAGGAAGGAAAGGTACCAGACTCTAGGGAAAAATTAATGATGTGGGATATTGCAGGCAGGAGATGATCCAGGATCGTCGTAATCATACGACGGCTAATATTGTCGCATCCCACAGCATTAGATTTTATGGAGAGGATGACCTTTTTGATAACACCCGGAGACTCAGGAGAAAAATGAAAAAAAATATATGTTGGGTTGAGGTAACCCATCTAAATACTGAATCGTGTGACTCATGACCTGGTGATCAAGCGAGGCAGTAGTGGTGAAAAAACGATTGATATCATCCAAATCATGAGTCCCACGAACATCAACACGCCTTTGTTTACCAATTCCTAATGTTCCAAGGACCTTCCAGATACTGGCAGGCGAAGAACAAGTGATATTACTTAGAATATGTCGGCATTTAGCGTTGCGCACCATCAGATTGCATCGATTTCTTGCAGATTTGAAAAGCGACCAATTATTCTCACACCGATCCCTCTTGTACCGCCTAAACGCCCGGTCTCTACGGCGCATAGCCATTCGCACACCCGCTGTAATCCAGGGTGCCGGTGGACGCTTCAGCTTCACCCGCCTAATGGGGGCATGCACATCATACAGTTCACCAACAACAGCATTAAAAATATCCACTTTTTCATCCACCGTGGAGGCAGATACCAAATTGTCCCAGTTTATCGATGCGGCATCCTGATTTAGCTTATCCACATCCATTCGACCAAAACAACGCATGCGCACAATTTTGGGCGGGGATTTGGGAGGTTTCAGACGGTATGTAAGGTAAATAAGGTCATGACGGGAGAATCCGGGTGCAGGAAGTTGGCCGTGAGAGGTTACAAGGGAAGGAGCAGAGGTAATCATTAAGTCAAGCCAGGTATCCTCCCCATTGTCGTTGTGGTGTGTGGCTTGCAAGGGTAATACATGGAGGCTGGTTGACTCAATGATGTCGAGGAGCTTATGGGAACGGTTGGTAGATCGGGAGAGGAGGTCGGTATTAAAATTGCCCATGACGATATGATGCGCATACTGAGACCCTAAAGATTCCAGAATCGGCTCGAGACTGGAGAAATAGTCAGCACAAGGTGGACAATAGACGACGCCCAGGACAGTTTTAGCTCCCTTGACGTCAATCTCAATAAATAAGTACTCCGCAGGCGAAGAGGTGGGTGAAGAGGCAGCTAATATTTTAAAAGAAAAAGCACTGCGGAGGTAGATAGCAATTCCACCACCCCTCTTAACCATTCTATCGTTTCGAATGAGTATGAAGCCAGGCAGAGAGTAGGAAGTGGAAAGAAGGGTTGGTTTTAGCCAACTCTCCGAAACCAGGACGGCATGCACATTCGAGTCAGAAAATGTATCCAGTAAATCACTGTAGTGACTAGGTATACTCTGAGTGTTTATGTGACACACGTTAAGAAACCCAGAACGGAGCGCAAGTGCGTTTTGTAAACATTCGCTTAATGTACCGTCCACTGAACAAAAACTCTCATTATTTGAGGAGGTAAAAGACTCATTAGCCGACAAATATGTATCAATATTATCTGTATCCATAAGTTCTATAATAAAATAATATATATATAAAAATTCATAATTCATAATTCATAATTCATTTATTAATTTGCGAATATGGGTATACATTTGCAGATCTTAATAATAAATACATTGTTCTATTACCATATCCCACCAATTAGGCATGCAAACACAGAAACAGTAAACTATTACTTATTATAAAAATGTCAAATAAGAGTCCAAAATGTCATAATTTAGAAATAAGAATATTAAAATGTCATGAAATAATTAAAAATGAAATTATAAAATATCAATAATAATTATAAAAGTACAATGTCAGCTAATCACAATTAAAATGTCAAATGAATATAAGTAAATATTATAATTTAAAAATAAATAAAGTTTATTTCTAATTAATTATTAGCATTATGTGTATCATCTAAATATTCCTGCAGCGAGTAATAGCATTTAACTACAAGCAGTTTTTGAAGATGCCTTTTAAATAATTGTAGATTTTCAATATTTTTATTTGAGTAGGTAATTTGTTATAAATGCGTGGTGCAGTGCAAAAGAAGCTTTTGTGCATTAGCGCCGTTTTACTTTCGACAACACACAATTTACCAGCATGTCGAATACTTGATTTTTTTTTAAATAACTCCATATTTTGTTTCACAAACACAGCACACTCCTTTATGTAAATGCAAGGCAGGGTCAACAGATTATTATTTACAAAGTACGGTTTGCAACTATCAGGTACCTTTATACCAAAAATTGTTCGAATGCACCGCTTTTGAACTTTAAATGCTGATAGCCAGTCAGTGGAATTGCCCCAAAATATTATTCCGTACCGTAACGTTGATACGACAATGCCATGATAGGCTGTTATTAATGTTGATGTATTGGCTATATTTTTTAGCCTATATAGTCCATATGCGGACTGACTCACTTTGGAACATAGGTACATAGTCTACATGGTCTTTCCAGTTTAGTTTTTCATCTATTTTTAACCCAAGAAATGTAGTTAATTCGCTCTCTGTAAATTGATAACCATTGTAATTAATATTTAATTTCTTATCGGTTCTTTCTTTTCTTTGTTTAAATTCAATTATTTTTGTTTTATCTAAGTTAATTTTTAAGTTGTTTATTTTAAGCCATTGCATAATTGAAGTGATAGAATTATTAATGTCAATTTCATAAGATGTCAAGGTTTTATTTGTAAATAATATTGTGCTATCATCAGCAAACAAAGTCATATCATAGGTAGTTGTTGTTGGGAGGTCATTTATATAAATATTGAACAGCAAAGGTCCCAGGACACTACCCTGTGGGACTTCAAATTTTACAGTTCTTACATCTGACCTATGAACCAATTCACTTTTGGATTTAAGACATATATTCGTAATTTCAGTCACTTGCCTCCTATTTAACAGATATGATTTTATAAGCTCATGAACATTACCCCTTATACCATAGCGATAGAGTTTGTCAAGAAGAATATCATGTCTGACGTGATCAAAAGCCTTAGACATATCCATAAACATGCCTATTGCTGACTGTCTTTTGTCCATGTTTTTCGTGACAGATCTCAAAAAATTGTAGATGGCCAAATTAATATTTTTGTTTTTACGAAAACCATACTGTTCTGGCACAAGTATATTTTCCTTTTCCAAATAAAAATAGATGCTGTTATAAATAACACGCTCAAATATTTTTGCAAATATAGGAATTATAGCGATGGGTCTATAATTGCTAATGTCCATTTTATTTCCTGTTTTGTACAACGGTTTACTAATATACCACTTTCATTGCACAAGTTAATTAAGTGTGATAAAATTGGGGAAATAATGCTACCCACATCTTTTACTACGAGCGTCGTAACTCCATCATATCCACAGCTGTTTGTGTTTTTTAGTGATCTGATAATATTAAAAATGTCCAAGTCAGTTACAGGTGCTAAAAAAATTGAATTAGGATTATTATTTATTTTAATGTCAGCTTTTACAACATTTTGGTTGTCTGTTACGTCGGTATAATAATTATTGAATGCATTACAAATACCCTTAGGATCATTTATTAATTTATCCTTAACATTAATACAACATATACCTAGCCTAGGCTGTGTTACTTTTGCACTATTTATAATATTCCATGTCGCTTTTGTTTTGTTGTCCGAAGATTTAATATAATGGTCGTTCTTAGATTTTTGTGTTAGGCGTATTATCTTTTTGAGTCTTGCTGAATAAGATTTTAATTTTACTTTATTAGTTTCACTTGGCTGTCTTCTAAATTGCCACAACATTTTCCGTTTTCGCAAACTACAAAGTTTTAACCCTTTCGTAATCCAGCTTACTTTGTTGGTTGAGCATATTTTTATCCTAACTACTGGAAAACATAAGTAGTAAAGGAGATAAAAAAAGTCATAAAATATATTAAACGCCTTGTTCGGATCTTGTTCAGTTAATACATCAGCGAAACTAATCTGAGCTAGGTAATTTTTAAATTTATTTTTATTTTCAATAGAATAGTCTCTTTTTTTGATATACCAACACTTAAGTAGGCATCTCTGTCTTATTGGACATTTTAATATTTGTGCCGTATGATCAGAGATACATAAATCGTTTATTTGACTTTTACATCCTTTGATATTGTGTGCAATATTGTCTATGCAAGTAGAACTTAAAAACCGAGTAGGTTGTTTAAATTCAATTTTAAGACCAAATGCCTGCAGTGTTTGCTCAAATTCCACTGATAACCTAGTTCTTTTTAATAAATCTATGTTAAAGTCACCGCAAAGTATCAGTTTTTTGTTTTTATTTTTGCAAAGTTCAGATAATAGCGAGTAAAGTCTTTCAAAAAATATTTGTATTGATGATGGATCGTATTTCGGTGGCCTGTAAATGCAAACTATGTAAATATTAAATTGCGTCAATTCTACTACCGAGCATTCGAATATATTTACAAGGGCTAATTTATTGATTCTTTCCACTGTTTCAAATATATGTCCACACTTAATTAATATGCAGGATCCTCCATGTCGATTTTTTCTCATAAAATATGTAACTAAATTAAAATTAGGTATCTTCAAATACTGCTCATCGCCTTTGACCATGTTATGCTCAGTGATACAAATAACATCAATAGTGTTATGGAATTCATCCAGGTGTATACTTAGCAAGTCTGAAATAAAATACTAATAAATAAGATATACTATCTATAAACAAAATATAAGTCTATGCTATTGGAAACGTAGTCCTCTCTGCACCACCCGCCAGCTAACACAAACAAAACAAAAAAAATTGAAGACAAACAAAATAAAGCACAAAAAATAACATAAAAATCAGAGAGAATCAATCAGTTGTAATCTAGGTTGTAATAATCATTTTGCTCCTTTTATCTAGGTTGTAGTGACAGTTTCCGAACGCAGATCAATAAATGTCACTCTGACTCAGAGCTGTCAAACTGACAGTTGCGTTCATGACATACATAACTAGTACAAATAAATACAATTAACAACACGCGGTAAACATCACACAACAACAAAACTAGGTCAATATTAAAAATTTGGGTAAAAGTTTATCTGTTAACTAGAGGACGCCAGCAGCTACGCCTGCATTTTTTTTTAATTTACCCGTTTTGGCCGATCCCGTGGGAATTTCGGGAAATCCCTTCTTAGTGCACCTCTACGGTCCCCAAGGAACATACATGCCAAATTTCAGCTTCCTGCGCCCAATGGTTTCGGCTGTAGCGTGTCTGTCAGTCAGTCAGTAACGCAAGGCTTTTATATATTAAGATAATAAAAAGTTGCTATTTACGCGGTTTGAAGTTCGCGTTTGACATCCCAGCAGACCCGGCGCCACTCCTTTCCGCAGATGCGGAATCACTTCGCTTGGGATATTGTTGCAGCAGGCTATTGAGATCTTCGGTGGTGATTATTTTGTGACGAGTGCCATCCGCCGTCTTCACCATGATGACACCGTCCTGGGTCCAGCAAGCCCGCATTCCGAAGTATAGCCGGGCCTTACCGAAGATCGTCTGTCTGCATTTTGTTAAGTACTCCTTCACGGACGTGGATGTACCTTTTAGTCTGGTCTTTGCACGCCAGACAGCAGACCTTTGGTCCATCCCAGAGAACCAGACCAGGATTGGACGGTGATGACCACTACTGGAGGTGCCGATTCGGTGGCACACGTTGATACTATCTCCAGTGATTGAAGGAAGCTTCATTCTATCAAGAATCTTCAACATGGTACCCCTGCAGTCCTCCTTGTCCATCTCCGGTACTCCAAGAAATATGAGTGCATTCCGCCTGTGCCTTGTCTCAATGTTGTCAATACTTTGACAGCACTCACTGATCTGCTTCCGAAGAAGGCTGAGCATTGTGAACATGAGTTCCCTGAAGGTGCGGAACTCCTCTGCCACCTTCGCAACAGTGTCTTTCGCTGTGCCACCCTGTAGCTGCGCTTCAAGCTCCGCCATCCTCTTCGAGAACATTTCTTCTAGGCTGTTCTGTGCTGCCTTAATATCAGATAGCTCAGACATTCCGTTGTGAGTCGCTGATACTTTTGTGTGCAGTACTTTTGTGCTTCTTAATGGTGTTTTATATGGTATGAGTGTGTAGTGCTGGCAGGTGGTGTAACTTGTAGATGTAGGATTACATAGAACTACGTATCAGTTCTACAAACGTGAGTACAGTGCAATTATGAACAATATCCCACAGTATAAACAAATATAGCAGGAAATTACTCTTTGAAATTATTAAATTTAAACTTTTAAAATTTCGAATATGTGTTGACTTTTTTACACCTACCGCCCAAAAATTACGTTTTATGTTAGGAAAATTTTTGTGTTTATAAATTACGGACTTTCTTCAGGCATCTTAATTTTTTTTATGTGAAACATATTACAGCGGTTCATAGTACTATTGTCATATAATTATATTACAAGTGGTAGTTATGGTAGAAATTGTAGCTTTGGTAAGAATAATAGTTTTGAGAGGAAAGGTACTTCTGACGGCCTGCACCGGCGGTTTTGGTAGAAATGGTAGTTTAAAAAAATGGTAGATATGATAGTGTTAGTACGAATAGTAGTTTTGGTACAAATTATAGTTTTGATAGGAATAGTATCTTTAGTTGAAATAGTAGTTTTGTTAGAAATGGTATTTTTGGTATATATGGATGGTGGTTTTGGTAGCAATGTTACTTACGATTGATACCAAAGGTACCATTCCTACCGAAACTACCATTCCTACCAAAACTACCATTTCTATCAAAAGTACAATTTCTACCAAAATTACCATTACATTTCTAAATTATGATGGATTAATCACACCCATACACAAAACAAAATAAATCGTGCTTCTCACAGAAATATTTAGCTGGATCATCATCATCATCATCCTCTTAAAGCCCCTGTACACATTGGCCCAACTAGCTGGCCCAGCATGTTGGGCCAACTAATACGACGCACACTGGCGAATATTAGCTAAAATCTGGCCAAAATATGACTTTAAAATATTGTCGATAGAACACTTTTATAACACTTAGCTCAAACCTTAATAAATGACGCAACTTTTGAGCATTCTTTGATATATTTTATATGGTAAAATTCTATAATCTGCCTAAGAATTTGATCAAAATTGTTTTTACAACTGTAAATGTTTGGTGTTTTTCTGGTATGGATTCTATTTCTAGAGCTATTTGTAATTGCTGTCAGATGATACTACTTTCTAAAAAAATCCTAACACCGATACCCTTGCCTAGAAATTGATAGTATTATTTACTTACGTAAGCAGAAAGAATAAAAAAAATAGTACGATATTCTTTTGTATTCCGAGAAATAAGCTGTATTAAATTGAAGCATATAATGCTAGTATTTAGTTTGTTTTAGAGTTGGCTGCCGATATCTGCGTTATTATTAGATTTTATTAGTTGTAAGTTCCTGTATTTACCCGTACATTTGCCGTGGAATATTTTGAGGTCTTTAACTTGAGTTCATTATTTTAATGAGTGGTTTTAAAACGTTGATATCTATCTGAAGATGCACAAGAGTCAAGAAGTAAGGATATAAATAAATATCACATAGACTCTATAAGAAAAACGCCCCGTATTTAAACTACAAATGAGTCATTTATTTCAAAGACTTTGCGTTTCTTCAGTTCCTTATATCTCAAGTTTACGTTAAACGTCTAGAAAGTCCAATACGCAGTTGCCCTGGATGCAATTTAACTATTGAAAGAACCTGAAGTGGAATATTAGATATTTAAACAAACTTAGGTATTCATATTGGATACTATAAAGTTTGTGTATCTCTGATCATTCATGTTTCTTAATTATGAATATTATTAATTATAATACAATTTTCGATACTTAAATTCTTGTTAATCTCTATCATATTATATATACTAACTATTATCCTTCTATTGTTTTAAAACTATCGATATCATAAAGTCAGTCTTTATATTCGCGCTGGTCGGAACAAAGGCCTCTTTACATAAAATAAAAATTATTCATAGATCAAAAGGTTACATTTAATTTCAATAGATTTATTTAACGCATTTTTATTATTAAAACATTTTGGCCATCTTTTTGGTAATATTTGTCAGTGTGCGACGCTAAGATTGCTTTTTACACATTGGCTGACGGATCATTCTGCATTGGTGCTTAGACAAAGATGGACGTAGAAGCACTTGCAGCCACGGCTATTTATTTATACAGTGCGTTTTATTATTACCTGCGCGTATATGTGTACTAAAGTAGAATGTGATGCATTCTACATGTTGTCATTAATGATTATTTTTATCTTTTTGATTTCGTTAATAGTGGCGTGGAGCCGTATGGCAGATAAAATTAATATTAAATTTTATCCGCCATACGGCTCCACGCTTCATTAACCTGAAATATAAAATAGGTAGCTTATTATTAATAATAGTTATTTTGGCTAAATAACCTACCCCAACTACCAAGCCTAGACGATAACAATGTGGTACCTAGTAAAAATATGTTTTTCAAGTTACTTCGTTTTTAATTTTATAAAAATTAGTAAAAAGCAACATAAAATTAGTAAAAAGACATATATTACTGTTCCATTTCGGTACAATAGGCTAGTTGACAAAAAAAAATTACAAGTCTGTCCTTTAGATTATTCAAAAATAAGCGATACGTATTTTTTTATTTGTAAATTAAACCAAAAATGACCAAGATATAGCTCATTAAAGTTTCGTATAACCTCACGCCGTGCTGCATTTTTTCGCACTAGGTGACGTCACACGTAACTTTAATGGGCTATATCTTTGTTATTTTTTATTTAATTGAAAAAAGAAAAAATACGTATCCAATATTTTTTTGTAATCTAAAATACGAACTAAATAAAATGTAATTATTTTGACCCTGGAAACTACCCTGCTACTATAAATTGTAAAACATCATTGCTGCCCTACGCCGCCGCCATCGTTATATATGTATGTATGAAGTATATTAAATTGGGAACGTAAATATATTCGCGCGCAACAGTACTCTCTCCGCTGAAGAGCGACAACGAAATGAAAAAGGCGCCGACTTGTGACAGCTGTTGGCGGAGCGCGACAAGATCCTTTGATGTGTGCACAAAAAACCGACACGATTCGGCTGGCCGGCCAACGTCGGCGCCAACTACACCAATTAAGCCAACATAGCGCCAAGTAGCTCTCTACACATTGGGCCAATACGTTGGGCCAGCATGTTGGGCCAATGTGTACAGCGGTACATTAAGCCAACATAGCGCCAAGTAGCTCTCTACACATTGGGCCAATTCGTTGGGCCAGCATGTTGGGCCAATGTGTATAGCGAGCATTAGCGTTATCCCAGTTTCAATCTGGGGTCCGCTTACTAGTCTAACCGGATTTGGCTGAATATTAGCTTTTCCACGGAGCGACTGCCTGTCTGACCTCCGCAACCCGATGGGATAGCGATATTCCATGGTTTAGACTAGTGTCAGCTTATTTTTGAAGATACTGACGCCCTGTAACAATTGTCAAAGATCTTCATGACAACCGGGACCGACGGCTTAACGTGCTCTCCGAGGCACGGGACAAGCGATAATTAACAATTTAATACGCACATAACTCCGAAAAGTCATTGGTGCGCGCCGTGGATTCGAACCCGATACCCTCTGCATGGCAGTCTGTTGGTATCTCCACTAGGCTATCGCTGCCTAGAAATATTTAGCTGGATAACATAAATAAAACCTATTTTCTTACTTTTATAAAAAAAGTTGTTTATCTATATTTTTAATTTTGATAGTAAAATATTGACAGATAAAATAAAAAAGTGAAGTTAGCGTAAGTTAGTTAATTAAGTTTCTGATTTAATAACGTATTTTTTGTGAGTATTTGTGTTTTCAATTATAATTATGGTTCTTAGAAAGAAATTGAAAAATGCTCAGAGAAAGTTTGAACAAAGAATCTTGGTCAAAGACGGCCCTGTTGGAGATTTGGTACCGGATGGTCCTCCTACTGCTAAAAAATACGGGTGGAAACAGGTTCAGATTTGATTAATTCTACCATCAGTCAACAATTTTTTATATTATTTAAATATGCTGTGGAGCAGCACGGGTCCTCTAGTTTCTTTTAAAACACTTATTATCTCTCCTGTAAGTTTCCTGCTTTCATCAGAAATGAATTAACTACGCTCTGCTATTTATAAACTCTTTCGCAATACAGGACTTATTCCAAGAGAAGGAATTGTCTGCAAAGACAGCGATATGAATGGGGCCCAAATATCTCTTAGGTTCAAATGAGTCTAATTCTGCCGCCGTCGATAGTAAAACTTATCCAATCGCCGTCACAAATATGTCGTCTACACTGGTGTAACGAATGTCCGTAACATGTCATCATTTAAGTTCGTTCTATTTCGAGAGGATTGTGATCGATCGCGGCGATCACGCGTATTTATAGCGAGCGCTCGACGTGATTGGATGTCATACACCCATGTGTCAGGTGAGGTGATGACGCGTCATACGTGAAATATGACGGTGCGAAAAAATATGTTTTCTGAATGAAGCACATGTCTTTTGAGAAATATTAAAAGCTATCATACGATAAGATACATAATATGGTTCGAAACTAATCTACATTGGAATAGAAGAATTGTGGTTTTCTCTGCTGTGAGATTAAGAGCTATAGTTTATTTATTGTCCATGAGGTTACAAGCCCTCTTGTCTCCTATTTAATTTATACAATCAACCCATAAATTGTGTAAGTGATTAACTGTGTAACATACTTAAGCCGCCTTCAAATAGAAAGTTCTTGTAAGCGTAAGTTTCTAAGTCGTATTCAGAATATTTAATAGATAAGCTATCTAATAAAAACTAAACAACAACTTAGTTCATTATACAGGGAGCTAGAGACAAAAGTAAATCTAGCGAAACGTCTGTCCCGTTCATGTTTAAGTTACATGAACTAGAATATTTCCCACAATTTCAAGCGAGGAAGGTTAATTGGTTATTATGTAAAGTATATTTAGTCACGGTTCCATGTTAATTCGCTTGTATATTTATTATTACGATACCGAGTAATCATTCATTCTACGTAAACTCAAAAGCATTTCAAATGTTACTGTTAAAAAATTTGCTTATTCTAAGAAATACCGCAGAGTGTTTCGGCAAAGGGTCTCGGTTCTAAAGACGCGAACCATTTAAAAATATTTTCTTTACGCGCGTCTCACAAATTAAATTGCAAATTATTGAAAGCTCCTAACTTGTATTCGTAAGTACCCTTATTATATTTTAATTCCTAGAGAGATTTTGAATAAACTGCTCCGTAAGGACTCTTGGGTGGAAATTTCTCAAAATTGACAGAAACACGGCCATTTTCAATATTCGAACTATAGATAGATCTGTAGATTTTAGATTCGTGTTTGACATATTTTGTATGGAGCTTATGTCAAAAACTGTCAAAAATGAATCTAAAATCTACAGATCTATCTATAATTCGAATATTGAATTCCGTAGACAAGTGGTAATGCAATTTTATATGACAACTTCGTGATTGGATTTAAAAGTTATCGCTTTAATAAGTTCAGCCGTCGCCGCAGCGTCACTGAGTGATTACTCACGCTACTTAACTAATAATTAATAAAAAAAATCTAAATATTTAAAGTATTTGACAATGAAAAAGTGCCATCAAAGTAGGGATTTATTGTTTCGTTCCAGCGCTGATTTGATATATGAAATCCTGGGCTTAATTGCTGGCCTAAATACTACTACTTCGGGTTTCTCTTGAACTTTGAATGTAATAAACATTAAAAGAGCACAAGGTAAAACGAGCCACGTGTCGAAAATGGCGAGTGGCCAGCTTCACATATGTACACTAGCCATAGTAGTGCCCAGTTTCCAGTACAATCAGTATACTTAAACTGAATAAACTAGACACTTTAAAGATGTGGTAAGAGTTCTTATTAAGTAGATAAAGAGAAGGAACAATTTGCCACAGAAAACCAAGTAAATTGTAATACAAAGGGAACCGTTTAGCAGCAAACAATAGGTATTATGAAATATTAAATTTACTATTCTATAAAGAATGGGCCAGTAATTTAACGCTTAACTTAAGACAAACAATTACCAGTCGTACAAAAGAATAGACACAAAATAAATTAGAACAGTCCTCAAACAACAACTAAATACGTACTTTGTTTATCCAAATAATAATTAATTTTGGCACTAAAAGCCTCAGTTAGATAGTTTCTGTATATCGAGACTTAGTCCGAATGACATTTATTTCTTCATTGTTGAGGGACGAAGTCGAATCAAGTTTACCCTAACTTTTTCGGGATTTAGTTGTAATATTATTTAGAGTTCTAGACTTATTTTGTACTTTACTGCTTTTATTTTATAACCAATTCCACTCAAAAGCCTCTTTATTTCGTAGAACTACTTATTTACATCAACGTACACACTACTTGAAACAGTATTTAGGTTAAACTGCGAGCAGGCGCAATTTACAAAGGCTCTTCGTGAATTGTTTCACGGAGCTAGTGGTAGCTCCACTAGCTCCGAGAAACGAGAGAGAGGCGAGTAAATACAAACCGAGAAAACTTGATGCGAGATTTAAACAGGTGCTCCAAAAGACCTTTAGAAACAACGTTGTTTATAGCAACAAACAGAAACCCAACTAGAACAGAACAACTAGAAAACTCACAGTTTGCTCTGAAACGAAAAGATTAGGTGTACCTACCCCAGACAAGCCCAAATAGTTGATAGTTTACTTAGTCTAAAATTTATATTTCCTTCCGCAGGAACCGATGCTGACGTCACCTCAAGGATATTGAACGAGACCAACAACTTTCAAGAGACTGGCTCTCAACCAACAATAAACAAACTTTATCAAATGTTACACACTAACTCTGACTTACATAATCAAAGCAAACTTGTCGAGAACTTTAATTACTCTAGTGTTAATCTAACGCATAGTTTTAACTTGTACAACCAACATAAGCATCTCACGCCTATACATAACAACCGGATTAAGTGTTTTCTGAATATTGATGAAGTTGATACTAAAACTAATTTAACCTTACCGAATGAATGTGCTAAAATAATAGTGGATGAAGTGAATGAAATTGAAATTAAGAAGAATAGGAAAAAACGGGTTGTGAACGTAGCTCGCGCTGATGTAGAAGTGACGACTAGCGACGCGAGAAGATACGTGGAAGGCACGACATTGTCCTTTCTGTCGAGCCAGTCGCCCCTGATGATGGAGCGGCGACGCAAGCCGAGGGAGACAGGGTCCAGTGCTCCGCTGCTCAATTATATATTTGACACCTTTCATTCTTCTAACACACATCAACATAGAAATGAAAAGTAAGTAAAATATCACACATAATAATATAATATTGGTATCGTACCTACTGTCTTAAATTGTGTCAATTGAAATGTTGTTAATTAGTATAGTTACTAGAGGACCCGTGCTGCTCCACAGCATATTTTAATATTATAAAAAGCTCTTACATATAGGTATGATGAATACGTTGTAGCTTTATCTAATAAGTAAAAAGATGATATTCTAACCAAAAATATAATTATATTATATCACAAAACTTCTTTTCTCACAACATTGGCTTTGCGTTGCACCTAAGGTATTGTGAAATTTCCACCTTGGCATTACTGAATAGTCTGCCGCGCAATAGGGATATATATAAAATGTATAACTGAACATTGACGACAGAAAGGTCTTCAATATGACTCTGCTGCCCTACCATTCTTTCCATTAGGACACTGTTGGTTCGGCGTTACACCGAAACCGTAGGTTCTAGGCGACTTGGAGAAGGAAAATGGACTGTATCTAGAGGATGGCAAGTTTTGGGTCGCCTAGGATTGGAATGGGGAAGAGGATTGTGAGGGGGTATAGGATATTTATTATTCTGAAGGATGAGGGGCACCTACCTTGGTCGTCAGTCCTCTTTCCTTGCAAATGGCAGCCTCCTGGTGTTTTCGAGATGAAGCTGCTTGATTCACTTCACTACACAAATCACTTTCACTCGCGAGCGGTTCTGTATAAGCGGTAATAATTATAGCGGTGCGGAAGCGGCGCTGTGCGGTATGCTGACACGTTCTTTTGAGCTTCTCGAAAGTTCTGGCCTGTCTCTCGCGTCGTCGATCGCGGCGACCAATCCGCGAAAGGCGTGCCCCTTCCAGGGCATGGGATAGACAGAGACGGAAACATGGTATCGCTCGCATTAGACAAGCAAGCGTGGAACGATTGACGTTGATGTGATTAGTTCTCAATGGAAAGGTAGATGGCGCTACCATATCCCCCCGGCCCTAAAGGGTTGCCTTTAAAAGAAATAGAATTGAACTTAGCTATGGTGGGTGTACTACCGCATAACCCATCAATAGGCTAAGACAGCGATATGATAATAAAATTAATCTAAATTAACTTTAGCGAAAACTACAAACGCAATAACAGCGAAAACTACTAACTAAATACTTAAACTAAGAGGTAGATCCAACTTCAGGCTAGATCTCACTGAGTTGGAAGCGGACAGAGACATACAACAGGGCGCACGTAGCTCCCCTTAGCGGTTTTCACGGTAACAACGCGGGTTGTACCGTCCTTGGAAGTATGCAATTTCTCTACGATGGCTAACGGCCATGAAAGCGGCGGAGCATTATTGTGTATAATGACGACCAACGTACCCTCCTGTATAGGGGATGCAGGACTATTCCACTTGGATCTAGCCTGAAGCTGGTGTAGATATTCCGCACGCCAGCGCAGCCAGAACGACTGCACGAGTTTATCCAGCAGAGTATGTCTCTGGAGCAAGCTTGAAGAGTCTGCTTCAGGAGCCGGAAACGACGATAATGGCACTGTGCTCAGAAAATGTGCAGGGCTTAACGCGGATGGTTCTGCAGGGTCACTACTCAATACCGTGAGCGGACGCGAGCCGACCAGCGCCTCGACCTGTGCAAGGACAGCCAAAAGCTCCTCGTAAGAGAGGATCCGTCGACGTATAACCTTGAAGAGATGCGTTCCAATTACCTTGACCATGCCTTCCCGACATCCACCGAAATGTGGCGATGCTGGCGGAATAAACTTCCAGTCAATATGATTTATGGAAAGTTCTTCCTGAAGACGAGTACGATATTCTTCCCTGAGAAACTTATAAAGGTCGCGTAAATAAGAGCTTGCGCCCACAAAACAACTAAACTAAGAAATAAAGCTAGAAACAATTATAAAAAAAGCAAATTAGAGACTAAGAAACAATATTATTTAGAACTTAAAAGACAGGCAGTAATAGCATTGCATAATGAGAGATCAGCATACTTCTCTAAAAACATAAATGAAAACATAAATAACCCCAAAACCTTGTGGCGTAATTTAAAGAGTCATGTGTTGTTTTGTCACACAAAACTACTTGCTTGCCAGAACACTTTGATAATCCGGATAATGTAAATAGAGACTTCTTGAATGTGCCGGGTGATGGTGGAGTGACTATATCGAGTCTGACCTACTATGAGTTCCATAGGCATAATAGTGGTGCAAACTTTGAGCTTAAGGCAGTAGATCAGGCAGCTGTCTCAAAGATCCTGAACAGCATAGACACCAATGCCCTAGGCATCGACCAAATCAACTTGGAAATGATAAAACTTACACTACCTAATTCCTTAAAGACAATTACAGACATAGTTAATAAGTCTATCACTACACACACATTTCCAAAGATGTGGAAACACTCTATAGTAATACCGATACCCAAATCCAGTCAGCCTAGCTCCACTAAGGATCTAAGGCCTATTAGCATACAGCCCTGTCTGTCCAAGGTGCTGGAAAAAGTAGTATACTTGCAAGTCATGGACTATCTTGAAAAATATAATATCCTCCCAGACAGGCAATCTGGATTCAGGAAAGGCCGGGGAACAGCAACTGCTCTGTGTAATGTGGTGGGAAATATCATGGAGGCCAGGGATCATGGAGAGGGTACGGCTCTCATTCTTCTAGATTATTCCAGGGCATTCGACTCTCTTAATGCTTCTCTCCTGTTGTCCAAATTAATCTACTATGGGTTTACACCGAGTAGTGTGAAATGGTTCAGCAGTTACCTCACTGATAAGTCTCAACATATGGAGATGAGCAGGGTGGATGGTGCAGTGATGTCATCATCCCCACTTACACTGAAGAGAGGGCACTATACTCTCAACTCTGCTCTTCATCAATCTCCCACAAGGCTCCATACTCTCAACTCTGCTCTTCATCTTGTACACGGCTGACATCACTGCATTTTTCAAAAACTGTAGATACCACATGTATGCAGATGATACCCAGATGTACCTCTCCTTTAAGCCCAGTGATACTCTATCAGCTGTAAAAATGATAAATGAGGATCTGAATAGGGTAATGGAGTGGTCTAAAAAGCATTATCTGATTTTAAACCCAATAAAATCTAAATTTATGGTTTTGGGCAGTAAGCAGCAGGTACGGTCCATATTAGGATTCAATCCAAATATCATTATGGATGGGAACAGGATTGAAGGTGTTAAGGCGGCCACTAATCTGGGTTTACAAATGGATTCAGAACTAAGATTCGAAGAACACATAAATAGGATAGTAAGGAACTGTTTTTATAGATTAAAATTTTTATATAACATACAACCCTACCTTTGTGTAAGAATTAGAAAACAGCTTATTGATAGTCTTATTTTATCTAGATTTAACTACTGTGATATTGTTTATGGACCATGTTTACTGACAAGAACCAAGAACCTAATACAACGTGTACAAAATGCTTGTGCACGTTATTGTTTCAACATCCCAAGGCGTCACCATGTTACTCCATATCTAAATGACAATAATATCTTAAAAATGGAGTCAAGGAGGAAACTGCACCTTGCAAGCCTGTTTTTAGGGGTAATGCTTAGCAAGAGACCCACATACTTGTATGATAAGTTTGACTGGAGGAAAAGCCACTTCTCATACTCCACCAGACCCTCAGCCAGGCCTCTATCACAAACCAAGCATAGGACGATTGCTTTTTGTGGTTCCTTTAAACATGCAGCAGCGAAGGCCTGGAACAATTTGCTTCCTCCCTTAAGGGACCTAAAAACAATATCTTCTTTTAAATATAGATACAAGAATTATCCGTTAACTCAACAAAAACTTTAGGTTCATGTCTGCATACTTTTGGAGATATTATTACTAAGTTGTTGTATAGTAGGCATGACCCAGGCAACATAACCTCCAGCATTGCTTGCAGCATCCTTATATTGTTCTTAGGCTCCCATTTCGGAACGTGAATCAGGTGGGCATAACTGGAAATGAAGGAAGTTCTCTGTTACGTGAAATGGATTGTATTGTGAACCTTGTACATATATACATTACATTACTCACTTACCATAATTTTGTATATATATAATACTATAATGTTATTAGCTTGTTTTAAACTACGATTGTATATTATACGGTACTGCTCTGGCACTGTCTGGCATGTTAGGCCACATTGAAAATCAGTACTGAGATGGACCTACAGCGTCCTTCGCAGTGTATGCTGAATGTCGGCCTAATTTGTAGCACGCGCCGTACAATACGGTTGTAACTTGTGTCAATTTTAATTTTGGTGTAGGAGATACTCATTATTCGCATTACTATTTTAATATTGTAATTTTGTAATGGCCTTTGCCCTGCAGTGGGACACTACAGGCTGAAAATAAAATAAAATAAAATAATAAATAAATTGTATACGTGGCAGAGCAGAGCACATGGTTACTTACACGCCGGTTAATGACAGTACACGTCACCGGAAGTGACGTTTATGACGTCTGTCTGTCAACGGGGTCAACCCGATGCTTTGTGGTCACAGTCTTTTAGATTGCGGGTTAGAGCGACGTGTCTCTTTAGCGTAAGGTTTTAATTTTATTGTAGTAATTTAATTTTTGTTTTTGTATGTTGTTATTGTGCGACGTGTGTACAAATAAACACATTTTCTTTCTTTCTTTCTTTCTTTCTTTCAAGTGCCGTTATCCGTGTACAAACACTGTATAGAGCCGCGCCGTGAGAGAAATCGTTTAAGGGCTGCCAGCAATGACACCGTGCTTAAATCTGTCGCAACTTCAATATGCGTAGCGCGCGTCGTTAAGCATGTAAAAATACATAGCCAGGCTTTACGGCTTTTAACACCTCGACCACGCACTGGTGTATACTGCAGTGGTCCTGCGTAATCACAACCGGTGTGTGTAAACGCTTTAGCAACCTGGTTGACGCGCTGGCTAGGGAGATCGGCCATGGGAGGGAAAGTCGGACGCGGACGAAATTTGAAACAGACGTTACATTTATGTATTCTGTGACGAATTATTCGTCGAGCGGCCAAAATCCAATACTCACGCCTAAGCAAGGACACAAGCAACTCTGGACCGGCATGGAGGCGCCTCCCGTGATAAAAATCAACAAGAAGGTCGACAACATGATCATGTCGCGGCAGAATACAAGGATGTTTGTAGTTACAAGGTTCATCCGAACTTGACAGACGATCCCCAACGCGCATGACGCCGTGTTCATCAAGAAACGGCTTGAGCCCAAGGATAGCGGGAGAACAAGGCACATTGTCTTTCAAATTTTGAATGTCGTTACTAAAATGAACAGCCTGTACAGCTCGTAGCAACTTACATTCTGCGAATTTGATATCAGTACTTGATACAAAAGTCTCATTAGGTAGGTGCCTAAGAAACCTATAGACATAAACGATGGCGCGGAGTAACTTAGACCACGATGACATGCGTAGTGCGAGTGCATAGATGGGAGACTCCGCAACCTCAGCAATCACGGGATAAGAAACAGACTTCCGTTCGGGTACATCTTCGTCTTCTGCACTGTGGTCAAAGGGTTGCATGGGCCATTCTGACGGATCATGGGAAATCCAAGAAGGTCCACGATGCCACAATGGATGATGCAGAAGATTAAGTGGAGTGACACCACGAGACAAGCAATCTGCGTGGTTCTCAATACCCGCGACGTAATTGAAACAAGTAGCAGGAACCAGTTCAATCAATTTGCTAACGCGGTTTGCGATGAGGAGAAGAATGAATCCAAGCGAGCACTACTTTGGAGTCGGAAAATGCGTATATTTTATTAATGGGGTAGTGGGGCAAAACTGTGTCTTGAACCTTGCGGAGCAACTGAGACAGCAGAAGGGCCGTGCACAACTCCAGTCTCGCAACCGAAATGGTTTTAACAGGTGAGACCTTAGACTTGGCACAAACTAACTGCACCGAGTAGTTAGAACCAATGCGCACTTGCAGATATACGACTCCGCCGTAAGTACGCTCGCTGGCGTCAGCGAAACCTATAAAGTTGATGGTACATCCATCTACCAACCCAAGATGCCGCGGAATAGTAATTTGATTAAGCGCGGTAAGCTCAATACAAAACTGGCCCCAAGCGGCGACAATATGGTCAGGGGGTGTTTCATCCCACTCACACTTTGATAGCCAAAGCTCTTTGATCAAGAGCTTGGCGTACAAAATTGTGGGAGCCACAAAACCCATTATGTCCCATAGTCGAGCCACTGTGGACAGCATACTGCGTTTGGTGCACTTATCATCTGGTGGTGAGACGTCAAACCGAAAACTATCGCAGGATTTGTCCCAGCGTAAACCGAGAACCTTATGCGGTACAGACTTCTCAAACTCAATTTCTGGAGAAGCTTTATGAGAATCTGGTATGCGTGCGAGAACCTCCTTAGAGTTGCTTGTCTATTTGACAAGATCAAACTGGCCTCGCTTGAAAAGCTGAATCAGCTCTTCACTAAGCGAAATTGCTACCGGAGCGGATATGACACTACAGGCAATGTCATCCATGTACAAAGCGGAAGTGGCAACAGCCGCTGCGGCGGCAAAGTGATCGCCTTCATCAGCGATCAACTGGCGAACAACTCGTAACGCGTGATATGGGCTAGACTTGAGTCCAAAACAAACACGATTGAACTGATACACAGATAAAGGTTCTTTCCTGTCAAAACGATAAAAGATACGTTGAAATCTACGGTCAGATTCGCGAACGCCGATATTGAGAAACATTTGGCGGCAATCAGCTGACAGAGCGATTTGGAAAAGACGAAACTTTATTATGATGTTAAATAAATCATCCTGTATATTGGGGCCGGCATGCAAAATGTCATTAATCGACTGACCCGATGTAGTCTTACAACTAGCGTCTAAAACCACACGAAGTTTAGTAGAGGTTTTATCTTCGCGAACTACGCCGTGATGCGGGATATAATATGAGGGCAGAGAGTTGCCCTCGTTGTTTACAACTACACTCAAAAAACCTTTATCAATGTAGTCACGAATTACGTCATTATAGGCGCTGCGTAACTTAAGTGATGCATCAAGTTTACGTTCCAAACAATGGAAAGGTCTGAGCGCAGCAGCGTACGAGTAGCCTAACGAATAAGGGTCACCACAGAATGGCAACGCCACAGCGTATCTGCCACTGTCGTCACGAACAGTGGTAGCGCGGAAATGTTCTTCACACTCGAGATCTTTACGGCTCATCGAGGGCGGTGCGGTAACCTCTTCAAGCTCCCAAAATCGCTTGAGAAGAGAATCAATATTGTTTTCTTGAAGAACAGAACAACAGCAAGACGTAACGTATTGAAAAGTATGTAATGTAGGTACGGTACCCATAATCACATACCCAAATACCGTCTCAATAGCGGGCGGTAAGTTATTTTGCTCACTACGTACCACTTTAGAGAGTAGCAAGTGCGGGAATATTGCGGCTCCGATCAAAACATCAATGTCTGCCGGATTCGCAAACTCCGAGTCTGCCAGCGGCAATGACTCGAGGTGTGTGAGAAGCGATACGTCCACATTAGCGTTTGGCAAATTGTCCGTAATACGCTCCACGATAAGCGAAGAAATGTAAAAATTTATGTCTCCATCAAAACGCGAATGTATTTTAATATCTACGGAACCCTTGCAATGTTTTTCTGAACCACCGATCCCTCGGACTATTGAGTTCGTATTTTTAAAGTTATTCCACAATCCGAGGCGTTTGAACAACTCAAAAGTTATTAAATTGGTCTGAGACGCGCTATCTAGTAGACAACGTACCATGTGCGGCGACCCATTAACATCATATACGATAACTTGCGCTGTCGCTAACAGAACAGTCTTAGACGCCATATATCGCGGCCTAGCACTGCTCTGATCACTACAAGCGCGCGAAGGCCGTCCGCGCGTGCGTGCCGCCCGCGCAATGGATGTCGTACACAACGATATCTCATTCTGAATCGTCGGAGGCGCAGTTATCGTAGCCTGCACCTGCGACGTAAGTGTGTCAAGGTTAGCGGCTTGGCTTGACAACGGGTTACCTTTATCGAAATGAAGCAGAGAATGATGTTTTTGATTGCATAAGCGACAATTTGTCTTACTAGAACAATTACTTGTTTTATGTTTTATGCTTAAGCAATTAATGCAAGCTTTGTTATCTTTTACGCATTTAAAACGAGCGGTTGGATTTAAATTATTAAAGGTGGGACACTTATAGAAATGGTCGTGCACTATATTACTGCACAGACACTTCTGTGAATTATTACTATTAGATTCCGAGCATGTTACGTAAGATTGTGGATTAGGGACCGAGTTATTATTACTATTTTGCGATTTATTCAACCTTTGTTTGTTGCTGTTAGTGTTAAACGGGCTAGGTGAACCAGACTGCGTATTATGAAATATTCGACACTGATCTTTGATGAACGAAATAAAACTATCTAGTGTAGGTATTTTATTATTTCGTTCCGACATCTCGAAAGCACGAATTGTATCAGTGTCAAACTTTTTTAAAGCGAGTTGAAGCAACATAAAGTCGGAAAGATCTTTTAAGTTCCTAAGAGAATTAACCGCGGTTACGAAGTTATCAATAAACAGCTGGAAATTCGCGACAGACGCGTTGCCGGACAGTTTGAGATTTAAAGCTTGGTCAAAGTAAGTAGACGCCAGGACGCGAATGTCTTGATATCTGTCAAGTAGTGACTGAAATATGACCTGATAATTCTCAGCACTGGGTGTGACACCTGCAAATACGGACTGGGCCTTCGGTGACAGTTTACCTATTAAATAGTACAACCTGTCAGCATCTGTCAGAGAACTATTATCGTGCACTGTAGACTAAAAACTCGCATAGAATAACGGCCAGTTTCGTATATCGCCATCAAACGACATCATCTCGATTGGCCGTAGTCTCGGTTTGCAGGCCGTGGCAACGGGCTGTGCCGAACATTTACCTTCCAATTGCGATTGTATACGCTTAATAATACAATAAAGATCTTCGAATGAGGTGTACGCCTGATAATTTGGTTGTTCATCAGGATTGATAGAAAGTAATCTTCCGTTATAATCGTCTAACAACTTATGAAAATAAGTTCGAATATTATCCACTGTCATACAATAGCTAAGGAATGATTCCCTATTACTGTCAGACGCGGCCACGGTCTTTGACAGCTCGTAAATGTTTTGAATGCGCTCAAATAAAATATTGCGTTTTGCTTCTAAGATTGTCATCTCTTTGTCTTCCGACACGCGTGACTTCATTTGTTGTGACATGCTTACGTAAGTATAAGCTAATGAGACCGAAACAAAATAAGAATATCTAATGTACCTATTATTTTACCTAAGTAGGCTAAGTAGGCAACACTTAAGAGCTGTGGAATTAAAAGTTGCTCGAAATATGAGATTTACAAGACAACTATGATAGTTCCGGAAATAATAATTGAGTAAGTAGGTAGCTACATAAAAGTTTACCTACTGATGCGGGCGGAAACAACCATGTGACGGTTATGTGAATGTACTAGGAGTATAGCTAGGTATTATAACTGCCTAGGTATAGCGATATAACGTATAAAAACGTAAATGAATCCGACTCGGATGGATCAAAAAAATGGTTCGGCGTTACACCGAAACCGTAGGTTCTAGGCGACTTGGAGAAGGAAAATGGACTGTATCTAGAGGATGGCGAGTTTTGGGTCGCCTAGGATTGGAATGGGGAAGAGGATTGTGAGTGGGTATAAGATATTTATTATTCGGAAGGATGAAGGGCACCTACTTTGGTCGTCAGTCCTCTTTCCTTGCAAATGGCAGCCTCCTGGTGTTTTCGAGATGAAGCTGCTTGATTCACTCCATTACACAAATCACTTTCACTCGCGAGCGGTTCTGTATAAGCGGTAATAAATATAGCGGTGCGGAAGCGGCGCGGTGCGGTTTACTGACACGTTCGTTTGAGCTTCTCGAAAGTTCTGGCCTGTCTCTCGCGTCGACGATCGCGGCGACCAATCCGCGAAAGGCGTGCCCCTTCCGGGGAATGAGATAGACAGAGATGGAAACATGGTATCGCTCGCATTAGACAAGCAAGCGTGGAACGATTGACGTTGATGTGATTAGTTCTCAATGGAAAGGTAGATGGCGCTACCAACTATAATGTCCTTCGTCCAGGTGCCCAGAAAATAGCAAGTTATGAACAATTTTGCCAATACCATAGTCAGTAATCGTATTACTGTTTTCCAGGTGAACTCTGAATTGACACTCGGGATATAGCTCACTTACACTCTGAAGTTCAGCATGCCCTGCGTACTGTCCATTGGCACCCATTACACGTTTGTAATCTGTTGCATTTGTAATGGTCTGGCCATATGCTTCGTCCCCATTAATGAAGTTACTATATACCTTCTTATTGACTATGTTATCAACAGTGGCCAAACGAATTTCATAATGTTTATTCTCACTTTTATATAAACAATAAGAAATTGCGGGAATAAGCAATTACCGTCACCAAGAATGGAAATCACTTAAAAATAAAATTGTTGATGGTAGAATTATTCAAATCTGAACCCGTTACCACCCGTATTATTTTAGCAGTAGGAGAACCATCCGGTACTAAATCTTCAACAGCGTTTGTCATTAACCAAGATTCTTTGTTCAAACTTTCTCTGAGCATTTTTCAATTTCCTATCAAGAACCATCATTATAATTGAAAACACAACTTAAGTAACTAATTAACGCTAAATTCACTTTTTTCTTTAAGTATCCGTCAATATTTTACTATCAAAATTAAAAATATAGAAAAACAACTTTTTTATAAGTAAGAAAATAGGTTTTATTTCTGTTATCCAGCTAAATAGGTATGTCTGTGAGAAGCACGATTTATTTTGTTTTGTGTATGGGTGTGATTAATCCATCATAATTTATGTTTGAAATAGAATTCGTTTTTATTATAAGACAAATCGATTAGATCGATTGAGTAACATTTTGTTTAGTCTATTGAAAATTTCTGACAATGGTCACACTGAACTATCACTTCCGTCTCTTCCTGCGTTGAAAATTTACCTCGTTGTCGACTCGTACGTAAAATATCGCCCTTTGAAAAGCACATCATTGTAGCTACGCGAATAGTTGTGAAATCTATTAAATTGCCGCCTTTTTGACTCCCGGCACGGTTTGTGACATATTGAACATTTTGTGAAAAGTTATTGTGAGCACACCTTTTTGCATTTCGTGTGAATTGATTAATTGAACTAAATAGAGTAAACCGCCTTGAATGCCGCCTGATCTAGTGCTGGCAACGGTAAATTGTGATAAAAGACATTGTGAACTATTCATTCACATTTGCAAGGAGAAATTGCGAATCCTGTGAACTTGCATCGTGCATTGAAGACGCTGCGTTAGAGTCTGGTAAAGTAAAGATAATTCACTTGCTAATATTGGCCAATTTTAGTCTTGTGTGTCTCTAGCTTGCCTCCAGGACTCCACTCAAGAACATCACTAAGAGTTGGTAAGACATTTTATTAATATTAAGATTATAAGTCATCGCTGTGCTACCACAGTGAAGGTGTTTAGATAAATTGTCTATCGCGGTCAGGTGGATGTATTACAGCTTCCACTGCAACTCTGTTCTCAACAGTTTCCCACCTGGCTGCGGTAACTCTAGACATAATTTTTGGTAGCAGAGCGTGGTTAACTGTGCCTATATTGTAAACTTGTATCTTAGCCGCTGTTGCATTACTGAGTATAAACTCAGATTGGTATGAGCTTGTATCTTATCACCTTGTAGACAGTATTGTAGTGTTTGTCAGGTCAGTTATTGACTAAAATACATAATATTTAATTGTATAAGTTGACCTAGATAATTTGAAACACATTGTCACATAACCCCAATCAGTAATTGTTGATTTGTATTGTTGAAAAATCTAACTTAAATTTGTTGTTGCATTAATAAGTCAGTTTGTTTGGATACATAACAGCTGTATGTATCAATAAATTTAGTAAATTTAGTTTATTGCATATATTCATAAACATAACAACCAACTTGACCTTGCCACTTGGGCGGGTCACATTAATAAACTTTGTTTTGTTATAATATAAAGATAATATTGTTAGGTAACACATATTCTGTGCTTACTTACTATTGTATATCTCAAATAACACAGCCAGTCTGTCTGTTGCAAATAACTAATTAATTAATTTGAAGTTTCAACTTTTAATTTGTTATAAGTTATAACTTTGATAACTTTTGTGTTTGATTCTTCAATATATTGAAACAATTAATTTTGTTGGACAGTAGATACCTGTCACTTGCCTGCACTTGCAGTAAACAGGCTAATACTTTGTTGGTTTCAAAGAATTAAGAAAAAATAAGTTTTGGTTGTTAATTTTATTTAGCGCTTGTCCGGGCTCTTTTGAATTTTGATTATGTCAGCTATCGAGGACTTGCGTGCGGCTGCTGGTGCTATTGCATCAGATTTGCGCTGGTTTGCCTCGGCCAATGCTTTAGTGAACCGGCCTGATCGCCAGCAGGCCTTACTTCAGAGGTACGAGCGGATTGACGATCGCCTGGCAAGTGTGGAACAGCAATTCCGCACTTTCAGCACTTGCTGTTTTGAAGTGTCAATCAATGATTTCACCGCTGACCAGCGAAATAAGGTCAGCGAAGACTATGCCCAGGTCTTAGACCTGTATGATGCTGTCTCCAATAGTGCGAGACAACTAGTTGCCGATAGGGAAGGGCAACCCGGCCTGAAGCAGGAGCTTCCTAGGTCAGCACCGGGGCTGGTGAGTAGGCTCCCTACTTTGGACCTCCCCCATTTTGATGGCTGCCTAGGAAGCTACCTGGGCTTCGTTAATTTGTTCGACAGCCTAGTCCATGATAGGGCTGACCTTCGGCTGGCACAAAAGTTGGCCTATCTAATGTCGGTTCTGGATGGGGAGGCTAAGGGCCTCATCCAGCATCTGCCCGTGTCTGACGAGGCGTACCAGACGGCTCGGGACCTAATTACCCGTAGGTACCATAATAAGCGTGGCCTCGCCGACACGCACATTGAGCAGATTTTGGGTTTGCCGACGCTCACCCGGGTCTCTGGGTTGCGCACCCAACTGTTGAACCCGCTCTTGGTGGCCATCAACGCACTTAAGTGCCTTGACCTGCCCGTGGACCAATGGTCCTATCTATTGGTGCACATTGTCCTTAAAAAGCTGCCTGCCGACCTGAGGTCGCGTTTTGAACAGCGCTTTGGTGGGGATAGCGCGACCCATTTGCCCCCCTTTGCTGACCTGGAGAGGTTCCTGGAGGATGAGTGCCGGGTCTTGGACAACTCCGGTGGTGATACGCCGGCTAAGTCGCAGCCGCCCAAGGTCAAGGAGCAGGCTCGCGTTCACACTCGAGCCAATGTTGACCGGCGCCCTCCTCGCTTTGCAGTCACGCAGAGCCCAGTGGAGTGCTCCTACTGCAAGGTCACGGGGCACAGAACGGCCAGTTGTAGGGCATTCTTGGACCTTCATGTCGCCTCTCGTAGGCGCATCGCGAATGCCCGCCGCCTTTGCTTCTCTTGTTTGGGGTCCCACTACCAGCGAGACTGCCCAAACTCTCGCCCCTGTCCTCACTGTGGAGGACAGCATTTGGACATTCTTTGTATGAATGCCAGAGAGGTTGGCCGCTTGTCCAACCAGCCGACGCCGCGCACGGGTGGGTGTTTTGAAGGTGGCAGCCGAGGCTCACCGGCGCGTAGCCGAGAGTCGCCTCGCTTAATTGATCGCCGCTCACCCCGCTTGGAGAACCGTAGCGTGCGCACGCCTCCTCTCTCTCGCGCACCTAAATGTGCTGTTCAGCGTCACCAGCACCATGACTGCTGCCCCAGGTATTCCCCTCCTTTGGCGGAGCGTCCCCGCCTTGACTCGCGCCCACCTCGTTTTGGGCGGGTGCGTCATTATGACCCCCCACAGATGGCGCGCGGATCGAGTCATCGCGCTTTTGAGGACTTCAAGCCGCACCCTCGTTTTGACTTGCCTGGTCCTGGCCAACGGTCGCCGCCCAGGCAACAATAGGTCATTGACCCCTGCCCTATAACGCCAACCTCCCCCATTGAGACCGTTATCCTACCAACGGTTGCTGTTAGGGTCTGGGGACCCACGGGGACCTCTGTTGTTGTCCGTGCTATATTGGACACAGGTTCACAAGGTTGCATTGTTTCCACTTATTTGGTAGGGCAGGTTAAATTAAATATGGGCTCTTTTCCGAATTGTATACGGGGCATAGGTGACGTAGCCTCTAATGTTGAAGGGCAAGTTAAAGTTTTGTTTGGCCCTGTTGAATCTTCACACCCGAGGATTAAAACCTCGGCTATTGTGCTGAAGAATATTTTGGGTATGCATCCACAGAAACAGCTACCCGCTGCTGTGGTGAATTTGACATCGGGATTGGAACTGGCAGACCCCAAATTTGACACACCGGGACAAATCGACTTGTTGATTGGCTCTGATGTCCTCGGTGGAATTTTGATTGGTGGGAAACGGGTCTTGGTGCCAACTGGTTTGACTGCCATCCCGACCATATTTGGATTTGCTTTGATGGGACCTGTACCTAGGGACCCCCCTCCACCCGAACTTGATACTTTGTTGGCTGTAGGCTCTGCTCTCTCTGATGCAGTTCAGAGGTTTTGGGAGATAGAGGAGCCCCCTCAAGTTGCCCGTTTGAATCCAGAACATGAGGAGTGCGAGCTGTTCTTCCAGAACAACACTGGTCGACTCCGTTCTGGTCGGATTACTACGAGGCTACCCTTCCTGTCTGTTCGGCCTCCGCTTGGTGAGTCACGACCTTTAGCCGAAAAGAGGTTGTTGGCCATGGAGCGCCGCATGGGTCGTGATCCGGAGCTCAGACAGAAGTACATTGAGTTCATGAGGGAATATGAACAGTTGGGACACATGTCTGTGTCAAATTTGGATTGGCGTTCGGTGGAGCACTACTTTCTCCCGCATCATGCGGTATTGAAGCCATTGACTGGGAAGCTGCGCACAGTATTTGATGGTTCTGCGCAGACTTCAACAGGCGTATCCTTGAACCAGTGCTTGCATTCTGGTCCCAAGTTGGTCAAGGACCTTTGTGACGTCATCACCAGCTTCCGACGACATCAGGTTGTCTTTGTGGCCGACATAAAAATGATGTTCAGGCAGACTATTATCCACCCTGATGACCGTCGCTTCCAGCTGATCCTTTGGAGAGAGTCTCCTCGTGATCCCATGGTCGTCTACGAGCTCAATACCAATACGTACGGGTTAAGGTCGAGCCCCTATTTGGCAATACGTTCTCTTTGGGAGCTCGCAGACCGCGAAGGCTTACGTTTCCCACGAGCCTCCGCCATCTTGAAGGACGATATTTACGTCGATGACATTTGCTCGGGCGCCTCCACAGTGGACGAGGCGATCCTCCTGCGGGACGAATTGATAGGTATTTTGGCCTCCGCTGGTTATGAGTTGCGCAAATGGATTTCCAACTCACCAGCGCTTTTGGAAGGCTTGCCAGAGGATCATCAGCAGGATCCACATTTGTTTGAGATTGTTGACAACCCCGCCATGATGGCTGTTCTCGGCGTTCAGTACAGACCAGTCCAAGACATCTTTACGTATAACGTAGACCTGAAATTGCCTTGCTCTTGGACTAAACGTCTCGTATTGTCTACTGTCGCCAGAACCTTTGATCCGAACGGTTGGATCTGTCCAATTATATTCTGGGCAAAATGCTTCTTGCAGAAGCTTTGGACGGCAGGATTGACCTGGGACGAACCTCTACACGGTACTCTTGTTGAGGAATGGACCTCTTTTGTATCCTCACTTCCTGCCGTCAACGAGATCTCCTTGCCTCGTCCCATCCTTCCTCCCGGGAAGTACAAGGCCACCCTTCACGGGTTTTGTGATGCCTCGGAACGTGGTCACGCGGCTGTGGTGTACTTGCGCACAGTCAGTGCCTCAGGTCAGGTGAGAGTTTCCCTGATCATGGCAAAGAGCAAGGTGGCACCCCTTCGGACATAACTGACCATTCCAAAATTGGAGCTCTCGGGAGCAGCTCTACTTGTACGCTTATTGAACCACGTGTCTAACACTTTGGGTAAAAGCATTTGTATTGATGGGACCTACGCCTGGACAGACAGCCAAATTGTACTTTGTTGGTTGAAGGCTTCTGTCCACACCTTGGAGGTATTTGTCGCTAATCGCGTTTCCCAAATCCAGAAATCCGAAGTCAAACTTGTTTGGAGACACGTGCCAGGTGAGCTCAACCCCGCTGATTGTGCCTCGCGCGGATGCTTGACGCCTAGTTTGATAGGTCATTCGCTGTGGTGGGGTCCGGAATGGTTGAGTCGACCAGAAATTGATTGGCCTCGAACGCCAGTTTTGAATACTTCTAATTTGCCGGGTCTACGAACACTCGCTCTTGAGAAGGTAGAATGCGCCTTCGACCCCGATTTCCTGTTGAATCGTTACAGCTCCCTCGACAAGTTGTTAGGTGTTACTGCTTGGATAAAGCGTTTTGTTTTTAATTTTAGGCACCCACAACAGAAACGACTGACACCGTTTATCTCACCACAGGAACGACAGGAGTCCCTTACCTTTTGGGTTCGTTCTGTGCAATTGGCGCATTTTGAAAAGGAGATTGCTATCCTTAAATCAGGGAGATCGAAATTATCGGGAGCTGTCTCTAAATTGAACCCCTTTTTGGACGATACGGGTCTCTTGCGCGTTGGAGGGCGTCTCAAGAACGCCAACCTCCCTTACGGAGCACGTCACCCCCTTTTGTTACCTAAAGACGGTCATTTGGTACGCTTGTTGGTAACTGACCGTCACCTTAAAAATTCGCATGCTGGTTGTAATGCGCTCTTGGCCATTTTGCAACGCGAGTTTTGGATCTTGTCTGCCCGAAGAATTATTCGGAGTGTAGTCTTTCGCTGCATCCCTTGCTATAAGCTCAAGGCTTCTACCATGCAGCCCTTGATGGGAGACTTACCGTCAGATCGCGTAACTGAGAGCAGGACGTTTGACGGCGTTGGCACGGACTTCGCAGGTCCCTTTTTGGTGAAAACGTCGACACTTCGAAACAGCAAGACTGTTAAGGCCTACTTGTGTGTTTTTGTTTGTCTTTCCACAAAGGCCGTACACTTAGAACTGGTCTCCTCGCTTACGACCGAGGCGTTTGTAGCCACATTTGACAGATTTGTATCCCGCAGAGGGCTGCCTTCCTTGATCCGTTCTGACTGCGGCACTAACTTCAAGGGCACATATAATTATCTGAATGATGTTGTTAATTTTCTTGAAACCAACAAAGCTGATATAGGTGATAGGCTTGCCCGACGTGGGATAAACTGGTTGTTTTCCCCACCAAATTGTCCACACTGGGGTGGTATATTTGAGGCCGCCGTAAAATCGGCCAAAACACACTTGCGCAGGACAATCGGTGAATCTGTCCTTACATTTGAGGAACTCGCAACTGTGTTTTGTAAGATTGAGGCCGTTTTGAACTCTCGGCCATTGTGCCCGATCTCCTCAGATCCGAATGATTTGGAGGCCCTTACGCCGGGCCATTTTTTGATTGGTCGCCCACTTGTCGCCTTGCCTGAGTACCCCTACATTGATACGAGACCTGGTCGTCTCTCGCGCTTTGAATTGGTACGCCAGATTACTCAGAGCTTTTGGAAACGCTGGAATTTGGAATATTTGCACATACTCCAGCAACGCGTTAAGTGGACCGACAAGACCGATCCACCCAAGATTGGTGACCTCGTTTTGATCAAGGAGGCTAACCTTCCGCCACTCAGATGGCGCAGGGGGCGCATCCTTCATTTGGTAACTGGGGCTGATGGAGTTCCCCGATTTGCTGAGGTCTTGGTGGACGGTTCGATTCTGAGGAGAGCGGTTGCAACATTGTCACGTCTACCAACCGATTAGCGGACCGGTAGGCCGGTCCGGGGCGGGTGGATGTTTGAAATAGAATTCGTTTTTATTATAAGACAAATCGATTAGATCGATTGAGTAACATTTTGTTTAGTCTATTGAAAATTTCTGACAATGGTCACACTGAACTGTCACTTCCGTCTCTTCCTGCGTTGAAAATTTACCTCGTTGTCGACTCGTACGTAAAATATCGCCCTTTGAAAAGCACATCATTGTAGCTACGCGAATAGTTGTGAAATCTATTAAATTGCCGCCTTTTTTACTCCCGGCACGGTTTGTGACATATTGAACATTTTGTGAAAAGTTATTGTGAGCACACCTTTTTGCATTTCGTGTGAATTGATTAATTGAACTAAATAGAGTAAACCGCCTTGAATGCCGCCTGATCTAGTGCTGGCAACGGTAAATTGTGATAAAAGACATTGTGAACTATTCATTCACATTTGCAAGGAGAAATTGCGAATCCTGTGAACTTGCATCGTGCATTGAAGACGCTGCGTTAGAGTCTGGTAAAGTAAAGATAATTCACTTGCTAATATTGGCCAATTTTAGTCTTGTGTGTATCTAGCTTGCCTCCAGGACTCCACTCAAGAACATCACTAAGAGTTGGTAAGACATTTTATTAATATTAAGATTATAAGTCATCGCTGTGCTACCACAGTGAAGGTGTTTAGATAAATTGTCTATCGCGGTCAGGTGGATGTATTACAGCTTCCACTGCAACTCTGTTCTCAACAGTTTCCCACCTGGCTGCGGTAACTCTAGACAATTTAGAAATGTAATAATGACGTTTATAGTTCTGGTCGAAATTATGTATGTAGTTTTGGTGGGAATGGTAGCTTTGGTAGCAATCGTAAGTAACATTACTACCAAAACTACAATATATGCCAAAAATACAATTTCTACCAAAACTACTATTCCTACCGAAAATACTATTCCTATCAAAACTACTATTCGTACTAACACTATAATATCTAACATTTTGTCAAAACTACCATTTCTACCAAAACCGCTGGTGCTGTCAAAAGTACCTACCTTTTCTCTCAAAACTACTATTCTTACCAAAACTATAATTTCTTGCATAACTACCACTTGTAATAATATAATTATATGACAATAGTACTATGAACCGCTGTAATATGTTCCACATAAAAACAAATAAGATGCCCGAAGAAAGTCCGTAATTTAAAACACGAAAAATCAGTTCACCCAACATTAAGGGTTAACTGGTAACATTCGGGGAATATAACCTGCCATCAGCGATAATTCACTATAGTGATAATTTGAGCAACATGGGGTATAATTTTACACACCACCACACTCACCCGTATGAAAGTATGGCAAGGCCACCTTAAGGAGGCATAACGGTTTTTCCTGGCAGTTACCGCAAGGAACTTATTAGATGCCATAAAAATATTTTTGAATTTAGAACCGCCCATGTAGAGAGAAAGCAATGGAATCTTAAGAAATTGATAGGAAAATATTGAAAAATAAGTTCAATGTCCACACCTATCTTCCTTCAAACTTACCCAATTTAAATGAGCATACCATCAAATGAAAGAGCTCTTTTCAGCGCGTGTTTTAGGCCTATAACGAAACGCCTACCTCAATGAGAACCAGATATATAGAAGCAGAAAGTCATTGACTACGGCTACGAAAACGTAAAAAAAATATGGGAGAAAACTGTTTTTGCATATAACTTGATGAATGTGCAAGTTAGGTGATTTCTAATGCTTGATGCCTAATTTACGCAGCGAGAGGTTGAATTTAAAAAAAATATCATGCGAATCGGTTGGGTAGAACGGGCTGGCCGACTCTAGACTAGAGGACCCGTGCTGCTCCACAGCATATTTTAATATTATAAAAAAGCTCTTACATATAATATGTATGATGAGTACATTGTAGCTTTATCTAATAAGTAAAAAGATGATATTCTAACAAAAAATATATATATCACAAAACTTCTTTTCTCACAACATTGGCTTTGCGTTGCACCTTAGGTATCGTGAAATTTCCACCTTGGTATTACTGAATGGTTTGCCGCGGAATAGGGATTTAAATAATATGTATAACTGAACATTGACGAAAGAAAGTTCTTCAATATGACTGTGCTGCCCTTCCATTCTTTCCATTAGGGCACTGTAATGTCCTTCGTCCAGGTGCCCAGAAAATAGCAAGTTATGAACAAATTCGCCAGTACCATAGTCAGTAATCGTATTACTGTGTGCCAGGTGAACTCTGAATTGACACTCGGGATATAGCTCACTTACACTCTGAAGTTCAGCATGCCCTGCGTACTGTCCATTGGCACCTATCACATGTTTGCAATCTGTTGCATTTGTAATGGTCTGGCCATATGCTTCGTCCCCAACAATGAAGTTACTATATACATCCCACTTATTGACTATGTTATCAACAGTGGCCAAACGAATTTCATAATGTTTATTCTCACTTCCATATAAACAATAAGAAATTGCGCGGAATAAGCAATTACCGTCACCAAGAATGGAAATCACTTGAAAATAAAATTGTTGATGGTAGAATTAATCAAACCTGAACCCGTTACCACCCGTATTTTTTCCGTTACCATCCGGTATCAAATCTTCAACAGGGCCGTCATTGACTAAGATTTTTTGTTCAAACTTTCTCTGAGCATTTTTCAATTTCCTATCAAGAACCATCCGTGTGGTGACGGATTAAGAATACGGATTTTCACCACCCCATATCATCCCATGAGTGTCGTAAGAGTCGACAGAGGGAGCATATTATGCTGAGAACAAAACTTGATACAAACCCTTTACCAAATCGTTTGGCTAGCGTGGTATCCGCTTGACCGCGCACAAGTGACTATTTTCCCTTTTTGGTTACAGCGCTATACTCGGTCTGAATTTACTGTTTCTTTCTATTACGTAATGTTTTAAATTATTTTTCTCTGTTCTATTCAAATCATTGAACATTTCTTCATGCTAAAAATACGAAGCGAGTCTTAAAATCGTTAACCCGGAACGAAAAAATAATGTCAAATGCCACTCTTTGTTTCACGCGCTCCGTGATTACGTGCTTATCGTATGCGTGTAATTAAATATTTTTATACTATGATACATGTTTTTTTTATTTAATTCGTTGTAGATAGAATCCCTCTACAGTTAAAACTCATAAAATATGTATGTCATCGATTTACTTTTTAAAATAATCCTGTTTAAAATACACAAAGTGTTTTTTTCAACGATAGTCAATGTTCGCTGCTAAGTAATTACGTGCTTATCGTATGCGTGTAATTAAATATTTTTATACTATGATACATGTATTTTTTTATTTGATTCGGTGAAGATAGAATCCCTCTACAGTCAAAACTCATAAAATATGTATGTCATCGATTTACTTTTTAAAATAATCCTGTTTAAAATACACAAAGTGTTTTTTTCAACTATAGTCAATGTTCACTGCTAAGTAATTACGTGCTTATCGTATGCGTGTAATTAAATATTTTTATACTATGATACATGTTTTTTTTATTTAATTCGGTGAAGATAGAATCCCTCTACAGTTAAAACTCATAAAATATGTATGTCATCGATTAACTTTTTAAAATAATCCTGTTTAAAATACACAAAGTGTTTTTTTCAACGATAGTCAATGTTCGCTGCTAAGTATAATAAATTAGAAAGTATATATCAACAAAGAATTCATACGACTTGAAAGAGTCATTTATAAGGTTGAAGAAAAACATCACTTCAACTTACTGATGTGACCGACTTATCTTAATATTGACTGACTGACAGACACGCTACAGCCGAAACTATTGGGCGCAGGAAGCTGAAATTTGGCATGTATGTTCCTTGGGGACCGTAGAGGTGCACTAAGAAGGTATTTCCCGAAATACCCACGGGATCGGGCAAATCGGGCAAAACGGGTAAAATGTGCAGGCGTAGCTGCGGGCGTCCACTAGTCAACAATAAATGTTTATGTTAGCGCGCCCATCTGGCGAGCGGCGGCGCGACATTTTGTTTAGAACGTGAGCGGTCAAGTGAATTCGGCGAATTGGCGCTAGCGGTCAAGCGGGTATAGTAGTCCAATTCCTCCATTCAAAGGAGAGGCCTAGTCCAGCAGTGGACTGTTAAAGGCTAATGAGGATATCAAGAACCATCATTATAATTGAAAACACAACTACTCACAAAAAATACGCTTTTAAATCAGAAACTTAAGTAACTAACTTACGCTAACTTCACTTTTTTCTTTATCTGTCAATATTTTTCTATAAAAATTAAAAATATAGAAAAATAACTTTTTTTTATAAGTAAGAAAATAGGTTTTATTTCTGTTATCCAGCTAAACATGTCTGTGAGAAGCACGATTTTTTTTTTTGAATTTATAAAAGACAACTCCCGCATTAGGACTAAATCCTGTGTCGCGGGGGATTTTACAAACATACAACTAACGGACACAATGAACACCCAGACTCGAAACAACAACTTATGAATCACACAAAGTGTTGTCTCGTGTGGGGATCGAACCCACAACACTTCGGCGCAGTGTCAAGCGGTGAGGCGGCCGCTTAAACCACTATGCCAACTGTGCAGTCAATTTTGTTTTGTTTTGTGTATAGGTGTGATTAATCCATCATAATTTAGAAATGTCATAATGACGTTTATAGTTTTGGTCGAAATTGTAGTTTTGGTAGGAATGGTAGCTTTGGTAGCAAGTAGTAAGTAACATTGCTACCAAAACTACAAAATATGCCAAAAATACCATTTCTACCAAAACTACTATTCCTAACGAAAATACTATTCCTATAAAAACTACTATTCGTACTAACACTATCATATCTACCATGTTTTCAAAACTACAATTTTTACCACAACCGCCGGTGCTGTCAAAAGTACCTACCTTTTCTCTCAAAACTACTATTCTTACCAAAACTACAATTTCTACCATAACTACCACTTGTAATAATATAATTATATGACAATAGTACTATGAACCGCTGTAATATGTTCCACATAAAAAATATTAAGATGCCCGAAGAAAGTCCGTAATTTAAAAACACGAAAAATCAGTTCACCCAACATTAAGGGTTTAAAACTGGTAACATTCGGGGAATGTTACCTGGCATCAGCGATAATTTACTATAGTGATAATTTTACCAACATCGGATATAATTGTACTCCCTCCTATCTCAAAGAACGTTTCAAGTTCCTTCATGACACACATATAAGGTCTTTGAGGTCGTCTGAGGATCTGACTCTGGAGATGCCAAGGCATTCCACAAATTATTTTGATAAATGTATTCTTATCTTATCTTATCTTAACCACCCATTATCTTAAAACGCTATAAATTAACTATAATGTACTATGCATTGATTACTTAAACGAATATTAAGAGAATATTATTTTAACTTAGAGTTGAGTTAACCTGAACAAACAAAACTTTGAATTTCCACTTAGAGCAACAAAACTACCTTCATTTACATTGGTGTTCGTGAGTACTTAAACATTGATAAACTTACTTAGCTGTGAAAGTAATGAATAAATACTTTAATAATAATTCTTCAACAGCAATCTCATCAAAAAAGTTTGAGCAGGGTAAAGTTCATGACGAATACATATATTTTCAATAAAGTGTCTGTTCACTATGGAATTGAAGTAAATAATAGGAACCTGTTTCAAAGCTTTGTCGCCGTTTTGTAATGAAATAATATTTGTCCGCTCCTCTAATGGTTTGGCAGAACGAGAGTAATACAATTAATTCAATTTTGTTGACTTTGCGAGGAGCCAACTGTAATGATGAATAATATGAAATTATAAACATCGAAATAACTTTGCGAAGATAAAATTTGGTATGGAACACTCAAAAACGTTTTGATTGAAACGAAACTTCCTGAACGTAATTTTGGTACATTTGTCTTTCTCATTATAGAGAAAAATGTTCACCACGTTTAAAATTGTTAAATTATTTCGCAAATGGATTTAAGGTAAATATTTAAGAGTTAAGAACTTTGGAAGCACCTTCAAAATTTAGGCACAAAACTTTTTAATTCTTCAAAAGAGTATCTAACATTCAAATACACCTTTTTTTTTAAGAATTTCTGTATTACCAGGGCTGGAAATGAGAACAGCATTTATGCGGCGGCCGCTCCCGAGATAGAAGCGTTGGTTGGCTCCACGGCGCACTTAGACTGTAAAGTGGACGCTCTATATGTTAAACTGGTAATAAGTATGTTTCTTATTACAAATTCATTCGCTGTCGTTTATGTGATTTTGTTTCTTTCACTTCTCTATCGAAATCATTTACTATTGTTTTTTCTGTATCATATAACAAAACGGTTTTGATACAAGACCATTAACAAGTATTTTTCGGTCAGGTATCATGGGTGCGTCGGAAAAACGATGAACAGCCAATGGATCTACTAACAACGGGCACACAACAGTACACAGCTGACGATAGGTAAGAAAACAACTAGATAAAATAAAACACTCACTTATTGTACTCAATTATGTTAACAACCCGAGGAAACTTTGTAATATATTGCTGTTGAATAAACTCCGCACAAAGTTGGGGAAACGAAAATATAAATAAGTGTGTACTCTTCCTTCCTGTAGGATAAGAAGTCCCGCTTTTGAAACTGAGAGGAATTACGTACGCTAAAGTACTTAGAAGCAAGCTCAAAGATAATTTTGAAATACCGTAGGATACGTGTAGCTGAAGCCTCTTTAAGAGATTAAAGTTTCTTCGTTACTTACACGAGCATCTTTTTAGGGTTCCGTAGTCCACAAGGAACCCTTATAGTTTCGTAATGTCCGTCCGTCTGTCCGTCCGCAGCCTAGCTCAAAGACGCCTGGTGCTAGAAAGCTGATATTTGACATGAATATAGACATACGATATGGCAACAAAACTGTAGAATAAAATTTAGGAAAATATGTTTTTTAAGGGTATCTCCCCTACATATATAACGGGGTTGAATTTTTTTTTGGTTGATTACCCCATTGTGTGGGATATCATTGGATAGGTTTTAAAAAAATATTATTAGTTTGCTCAAATCATTTTTCGATCAAGTGATTGGTTTGTAAAATATCAAGTTTTATGAAAAAATTTGTTAGACTCAAGTGTTCCCCCCTCTGCCGGCTAAACTATTAATTTGAAAGAGGTGAAAAATATCAAAAATGTAGTACATATAACATTACATATAATTTAAAAGGAAATCTATCACGGCTAAGTAGACATCACTAGTTTACGAGTAATCGTCGGTTAACTTATAATTACCTATTTCTGTGAGTTTACATTGGAGCGCTGGCTTAATCTTAAAGATGCCCGTTTTTAGTCCCATGTGAAACAGAAGTTATTATCAATAATGGCCATTATGGGCAACTACATTGCGCGTAGCCCGACACGCACTTAGCCGGTTTTTAAAATAAGCGATATATGAGCAAACTTTTACTTTACTATAGTGCTAATGAATAAAATGCTTAAATAATGAAATAAGAGGCATGTTACATAAATGCTACCAGGCTCGAATTACATTACTATTCAACAACGCTTAGTCCTCTTATCTGCTGAATGTCATTGCGTTTCTCCTTCGTATGTTATGTTGGTAGCTCGCTTTTAGCATGTCTGCTCAAGTCTTACTAAAACTTGCGACCCTCCGAATAGTCTCATCTTCTGTCCATTTCCCAGTCTTAGTGCAGATTGTCCGTCTTCAGTCACAAAAGTTTGGTATACACTTGATTTTGAAATGGTCATCAACCAAGTGACTGAGATTGTCAAAACATCCTCAGTATATAGTATCTTGATAACTGTTGAATACCTACTAGCCTATTTTGTACTTATTGAGTATATGAAAATAAGAGATGGTTGAATAGCAGAAAATTCTTTAGGTATTTAGTCTAAATCTAAATGATAAATATATTGTTTTTGCCAGATACTCAGCTCGTTTCATACCACCGGATATCTGGAGGCTGGAGATCCGAGAGGTGCGTCCGTCCGATGCCGCTCACTACGACTGCCAGCTGTTAGCTCATCCGCCTCGCATGGCAAGAGTCACGTTAAGAGTTCCAGGTAAGGCAAGAAAAGATCTTGTAGTTATTTATCTGTGTGAATAGGGTTCAGATTTAGGTGATGATATTTGGTGAATATTACTGCCAATTTGGTTAGCAGCAACGTATTTCTATCTTGTGTTAATTTAAACGGTTTTTAACTTTTTCCCATTCTCTAGAAATCGTTCCAGTAGGTCAAGATAAAAATAATTGTTTCACACTTTATAAACTTTTAACTATTACGTTTTTTTAAACAATAAACTTGTTCGTGCATATTAAAAGTTTATATGAAAATAAAAATCACTCAACAAATTTTAGGGTGTAAGTAGAGGGCCTCCCCGAGTGACGATACATAATTGATCGTCCGGCACACCCTGGACAGTCAACTACAAACACATCTCGTTGACTGGCTAATCTCTACACTAAGGCATGGGCAGTTTTCATCAGATAACTCACTCGTGCCCACACGAGGAAGAAACAGATCAATTCCTTCTTCGTGCAGCGCAGTGACGCGTCGCATCGGCCCTCACGGTGCAGTGCGCTAGCGTAAGCGTCCTCCGGGTGACGAACGGAGGGGATGGTCGGTAGTACGGTCTAACTATGCTTCCGGCTAAGTCCGATGGACTCGCTGTTTATTGACGGGTGTAATCCTCCAGCAATATAGGGGTTTTGCGGTGGGTTAACGCCCCTCCCATGTAAAAAAGACATAGTTACAAAACCAATACGAAAGAAATATACGATCCGATCTCAACTCTAACGATATACGGCATGGCATAATGGAAATCCGATTAGCTTCGTGGAATGTACGCTCTCTTTATAGACCTGGCGCCTTGTACCAAGTTAACAACGAACTTCACCGATACGGAATAGGTATCGCAGCTCTTCAAGAAGTAAGGTGGCCGGGTAGAGGGGAGTGTAATGTGGATAATAAAACAAGTTTGTTTTATAGTGGAAGAGACGATGGACATCATATTAACGGCACAGGCTTTATGGTGTCTAAAAACCTAGTAGGTAGTGTGATACGTTTTGATGCTATCTCAGACCGATTGTGTGCGCTTCGCATTAAGACCAAGTTTTATAACATCTCAATGGTTAATGCCTATGACCCAACTGAACTAGCGGACGAAAATACCAAGGATGAATTCTACGACCAACTAGAATCAGTATACGATCAGCTACCCAGCTTTGATGCCAAAATTCTCCTTGGTGATCTTAATGCCAAAGTCGACAGAGAGGACGTATTTAGGCCGACCATTGGAATGCTTAGCAAACATCACCAGTCTAACGACAATGGCGTTAGGCTCATCAGCTTCGCAACATCGAAAGCTATGGTGATCAAGAGCACCATGTACAGACATAGAGATATATATAAAAGTACATGGAAGTCCCCAGATGGCAAAACCGTTAATCAAATTGATCACGCTCTTATAGACGATCGACATAAGAGTACTATTCAAGACGTTCGAACATATAGAGGAGCCGACTGTGATAGTGACCACTATCTACTAGGTATCAAATTAAAACCCAAGATTAAAGTAACCCCTCTAACTAAACATCTGAATGAAGACCATGAACAGATTAATGTTGAGAATATTAAGCAGAAAGAACTAAGACATCGATTCCATATAGAAACTACCAATAGATTTAGTGACTTATGCATTGATCATAACGTAGATGACAGTTGGAAAATAATTAGTAATTCGGTGAAAGAAGTAGCGCTTAGCGTGTTTGTGCGGAAAAGGAGAAAGAAGAGAAAGAAATGGTGGAGTGAAAACTGTGAAAAAGTAGTGGAAGAGAGAAGGAAATACAAATTACTCTCAGAACAAGACCAACGGTGGGATGAAAGGTACAGGGAAATCAAAAAAAGAACAAGAAGAGTTATCAGAGGAGCAAAGCGAGACCACCTCAATAACATGGTACAGGATATGGAAACTCTGATAGGAGCTAATGTCTCGAGAAAATTCTACCAAGAGGTCCGGCCTTTCAAGAAGGGTTATCATCCTAGAACACAGGTCATGGAAGACAATAACGGCAATTTTATAACATCTCCCGAAGAAATAAAGACCCTGTGGCGTAATTATTTCCAGAAATTACTTAACTGCCCACCTCTGGAAAGCTCTGTATCTCGCACTACTGATGATAACTTGGAGGAAGTGAGGCCCTTAACCTTTATCGAGGTTCGAGAGGCTGTAATGAGGCTAAAAAACAATAAAGCTCCTGGAATTGATGGCATACCTGCAGAAGTTTGGAAATATGGCGGGGGAGCCATTCAATCTAAGATTCACAACTCTTGCTCAGGATTTGGGAGGTGGATCAACAGCCTGGTCAATGGAACGTCGGAGTAATCTGCCCAATTCACAAAAAGGGTTGTAAGAGGAAGTTCAATAACTACCGTGGAATAGCTTTGTTACCAACAGCTTATAAGGTTTTGTCATATGTACTACTTAAAAGGTTGGAACCGTACGCGGAAAAAATCCTCAGTGATTATCAGTGTGGCTTTCGGCCAAACCGTAGTACAATTGACCAAATATTTCTTCTGAAGCAGATCATGGAGAGAAAATGGGAATATGCACAAGATCTTCACTCCCTTTTCGTTGATTTCACCAAAGCCTACGACAGCATAGACCGGGAAGCCCTGTATAACATCCTAAGGAATTTTAATATCCCTAAAAAGCTAGTCGACATGGTTGAAGTAGCCACGAAGGAAAGCAAGATGAGAGTTCGAGTCCAGAACGAGCTAACAGACGAGTTCACTATTGAGACAGGACTGAAACAAGGAGACGCGCTATCGCCTATGCTTTTCAATTTAGTTCTAGAGAATGTCCTTAGAAAAGTGCTAGCACAAGATGCAGGGGCAAAACTTAATGGAAAGCATATGGTAGTAGGATATGCCGACGATCTGGCACTGCTTGGAGAGAGCAGTGATGAGGTGAAAGACTGCGCAAAAGTCCTGGAATCTGAGGCTCTGAAGGTGGGCCTAAGAATAAGTCAAGAAAAAACGGAATATCTCCACATGAGACGCTACAAAAACACTCGAGTGGCTAGAAATAACCTACATGTTGGAGATATCACTTACAAAGGCGTGTCAAAATTTAAATATTTAGGCTGCACCATAACAGACACGAACACTCGAGAGGAGGAGATTGATATCCGCATCCAAAACTCGTTTAGATGTAGCGCGGCTCTGCACAAAGTGTTAGTGTCCAGGTTTCTTACCCGAAATACCAAAATACGAATTTACAAAACTGTAATAAGACCTATTCTAACGTATGGCTGCGAAACCTGGACACTGACACAAAATGAGGAAAATAAGCTCTTGGTCGCAGAAAGAAAGGTCCTCCGGAAGATCTTCGGCCCTGTGCAGAGAACTGACGGGAGCTGGCGGATTCGAAAAAATGTCGAAATTGAGGAACTCGTAGCCATTCCTAACATAATTGGGGAAATAAAAGCCCACAGACTCCGATAGCTCGGTCACGTCGAGAGAATGGGAGAGGAACGTGGGGTTAAGAGAGTGTATGTGGGTCGACCGACAGGACGTCGTTCTGTCGGTCGCCCCAGATACCGATGGAAAGACGTTGTGGAGCAAGATCTTGGGGCGCTTCAAGCTGGCGATTGGCGAGAAGTGGCCAAAGATCGGGTGAAGTGGCGTTCTCTCGTATTGGAGGCCAAGGCACACTTTGGGTCGATGAGCCATTGGAGTAAGTAAGTAAGTAACAAATTTTAACATCAATCCAATCCAAAATTAATACAGTGATGCTAAAGAGGCCAAATAAAAGACGTGACTTGTTTCAAATAAACATTAAGTTCCAAAGTGTTATTTTCAAGTGTTTCCCTTATTATAATGTCACTTTGTTTTTAAGGAGAGTCATGTAGGGGTCTCAATAGATGTTGATGTGTGAGAGATAAAAGAAAGATGCCAAAAGAAGAAATACATACTTTTACTGGTACCAGGTTACAATATAAATATACTACAAATCTACGACCTACCTGTATGAGAGCGGGAAGACGACTGCTGCGCCACACTTACACAATATCGTGCCTTGTATATAATTTGTAGCGTCAGCAGCCGCTACAGTCATAAGGAAACATGTATTTTTATTTTGTTTATAAACAATAAACGTCGTTACACAGAGCCCGAAAATTTAAAAGTTACGATTGTTTATTGTTTTGACAGAAGAGAAATGTTTAGCATTTAAATAAAAAATGAGTAGGCTTAGAGTCATATTGCAATCTCTTGCGATCTAGTAATTGGTTTTGTTTAATTATTCTCAGTTTAAGTGACCTAAATTAGAATAAATAGTTTTATTTTTATTTTCCAGCATAATATTGTTTTTATGTTTTGATGGGATGTTTCAATTTAGTTAACCTGATTGAACTGGAAAGTAATTCAAGAATTCACTAAGACTTACACCATATATTCGATCTATACAGTTAATTAGCTTTAAGGTGTGGAGGAAGAAACGTGAAGTGTTCCTCCAACTAGAGGGAGGAGCCTTTTACCAAGCTGGGTGGTGGCCTGCAGGCCGACGGACATACTTTAGAAGTTGTATATATGCTGCTTGGCGCGCGAAAGTTGCTTGCGCGATTCGGGATTTTTGAATTCAGCGCGTCGTCTTCGACAGGTGAGCTCGTGTCGTAGAAGTTCCGTCGTCATTGGTTAGATGGCACCGTTTTATGTAGCTGGTCGCTACAATGGCATATTTTGTATGAAGATTATGTCAAATATGTATCTCTAGTCAAATCTATGGATATATCGAATATTGAAACCAGACGTTATGATGTATTTTTGAAAACTTATTTGATATCTCAGAGATACCTTGGAAGGCAATAACTCTGTACAAGCATAAGGTTGGCTTGAAAATTGGTTTTTGACTAATAAAATATTTTTATTTTACTGTGACTAGTTTTATTACTATACTGATACAAAGGTAGATGACTTATCTAAAATATTGTACTATTTTTGTTAGCCTATTCGATAATAGGCAAAAGTTTCGACACGATTTTTTCAATATTTTACTTTTACTCTCCTCTAAACTTGTAAAATTCCACATCAGACCTAATGCGCCTCAGGTCGAGAATTATAGATAGGTAAGTATGATTAAAACTGACGTAGTTAAACGCTGTTTTATGTCAGCAGTTAAGACGACCTTTGCACGAAGCCTTTGCAGCTATACCCCGGATAAAGATAATTAAGATTACTCTTGTGCTGAGAAAGTACGAACATGTGTTGACAATTTGACAATGACAGTTCTGACGTTAGATATTTTTTACTATAATCGTTCTGAAACAGTTTTCGATTACACTGTCGTTTAAGTTGGGCCATAGCAACACTCTTTTATAGTATTATCTAGCTTTGTTGTATTGTAGCTTTATTTAATAAGTTTAAAATTCTTCTTTAACATTCTTACAACCTGAACTGCCTTTTCTACCTGGGATTTAATGTTTAATTTTTAACTTTTCATATTATATTGAACTGTATTCATCATGACGTGTTAAACATATTTTATTTTTTTCTGTTTAAATATCACTTCCATAAGCTGTATTGTATTTATATTGTTATAAAACTGGCAGGTGGGCTTTATTTGAATAGTGTTGAATAGTAGTATTGATTTATCAAGATAAAGTATTATTTATATATTATCATTATATATTTATTTATTTATTTATTAGTGCATGGATAGTGACAGTGATGACTTCTTCTCCGCGAGTAGTGACAATGATAGTTATATTAGTGTTCCTTCTCTGGTAGAGAACTTGCAGTCTTTGTTCTCTGGTGTTTCGAGAGACTTTAATGTTGTCCATATTAATGCACAGAGTATTCCCGCCCATTTTCCAGATATGCTGGCTAGTTTTGACTGTAAGAACATCCATGCTATTCTTGTCTCTGAATCTTGGCTTAAGCCTTGCATTCCCTCGGCTTCGTATAATCTGCCTGGCTTCTAGCTCATTAGGAATGACCGAACTTGGAGTGGTGGCGGTGGTGTTGCCATTTACCTCCGTTCATATATTGCTTATTCAATATTAAACATGTCATCACAGCCGCCACCACCCAATGCCGGTGAGCATCTCTTCTTGGAAGTCGAGCTGCATCATACAAAAATTCTCCTTGGTGTTTACTACTGTCTATCTTTGCGTGTTGATTTCTTTTCCTCCTTTGAAAATCTCTTACTTAATCTATCTCCTTCTTACAGTCAAACTATAATTATGGGTGACTTTAACACCTGTCTTCTTAAAAACGACTCACGTTCCTCTTCTCTCTCTTCTATTGCTGTTTCCACTAATCTGCATATACTTCCTTTGAATGCCACTCATCACTTCCCTAATGCTATACCTTCACTTCTAGACCTCATTCTTGTCTCATCACTTGGTCATGTCACTAAACACGGCCAATGTAGTGCAGATGCTTTTTCTTATCACGACCTCATTTATCTGTCTTATAAAATTCGTCCCCCTAAGGCAAAGTCTAGAACTCTCTTGCTTCGTAATTTTAGTGGTATGAATACTATTGATGATGCTAAGGCAATTGACTGGAAACTACTACTGGATGCTGAAACTATAGACAGCAAAATTGAGTTTTTTGAGAGAAATCTTATTGACCTCTTCGATGTCCATGCGCCTGTTCGTGCTATAAAACTAAAGCATGCGCCATCACCCTGGCTCACTGAGGATATAAAACTACTGATACAGAAAAAAGCAGCAGCCAAATCAAAACTAAAATCCAAACCTACTGAGGTAAATAAATTAAAATACATAACACTCAGAAATCACTGCAATAGGGTGTGTAGGGATGCACAACGCCAGCATATCCACAATTCTGTAGAAAACGGAGATCCTGCAAAAGTATGGAAATTCCTCAAATCATTAGGGGTTGGAAAGCAAAGTCAGAATATTAATCCTTACAATTTTGATATTAACATGCTTAACCAGCACTTCTCTGCTTCGTCCAATTATGACAGAACAACCAAATTGAATACAATAAATTATCTTTCATCGCTTTCAACTCCTGATTATACTCCTTTTGTCTTTAGTCAGTTTACTGCATGTGATGTTAAGAAGAGCCTTTTATCCATTAGTTCCAACGCTGTTGGTTGTGACGGTATCACCCGTAATATGATCCTCCCTATCCTTGATGTTATCCTACCTATTATCACGCACATATTTAACTCCTCAATTTCTAGTGGCGTGTTTCCTGCAGCTTGGAAGTATGCTCATGTGGTCCCACTACCTAAAAAATCCAATCCTATATCCTTTTCAGAATTCCGACCCATATCCATACTACCCTTCCTTTCCAAAGTCCTTGAACGTCTTATCCATAACCAACTCAACTCATTCCTCATTAAAAATAACATCCTCAATCCTTTTCAATCAGGTTTCCGTGCTGGTCATAGTACCACTACTGCCCTTGTCAATATTACGGATGATATCAGGTCAGGTATGGAGGACGGCAAGCTCACAGTTCTCTGTTTGTTGGATTTCAGCAATGCATTCAACACCGTTGACTTTGACGTGCTCCTTGCCATCCTTAGCTCTCTTAGCATATCTCCATCCGTGATTGACTGGTTTCGTAGTTACCTGTTTGGCCGCCGGCAGCGTGTCCATCTGGATGAAACTTATTCATCCTGGTGCGACAATTCTGCGGGTGTACCTCAGGGCGGCGTTCTTTCTCCTCTTCTCTTCTCGATTTTTATCAATTCAATATCTAATTCTATTTCAAGTTCCTACCACCTCTATGCAAATGATCTGCAAATCTACTCTCAAGCGAAGCTTGAAAATTTATCTTTAGGCATCGCAAACATTAATCAGGATCTAGTTGCCATATCTGAGTGGACGAAAACGTATGGTCTTAAGGTTAATCCTGTTAAAACCCAGGCTATAATTATCGGCAGCTCTAGACTAATTTCTAGGATTAATTGGTCAATGCTTCCCCAGGTGTCTTTTGCAGGTGTCTCTATTCCTTTTAGTAAGGATGTCAAGAATCTGGGGATATACATAGACACAACATTTTCGTGGACCGTCCAGCTGCAATACATCAGCCGACGTCTTTTTGTTGCCATAGCATCATTGAGAAGACTGCGTAATTTCCTTCCGACTACCACTAAAATTGCACTTGTGCAATCTATTCTCCTTCCCATTCTTGACTATGCCGATGCCAGCTATCTCGATCTCAATAATGATCAGCTTGATAAACTTGAGCGACTCCAAAATTTCTGCATAAGATTCATATATGGTTTACGCAAATATGATCATATCTCTGAATTTCGCATGAAGCTCAAGTGGCTGCCAATCCGCCTTCGCCGGAATACTCACATTCTCTGTCTTCTCTATAATTTTTTTGATACAATCCTTCTTTTCCTTTGTATCTCAAAGCTCGCTTTGAATATCTTCACGACACACATACGAAGTGCTTAAGATCATCTGAGAATCTTAGACTGAAAGTTCCAGCTCACTCTACAGTCTTCTACGACAAATCTTTTACTGTCCAGGCTGTACGACTGTGGAATTCGTTGCCTGAGACAATAAGACAGGCACAATCCTTGACAGTATTTAAAAAACTTGTCACCAATCACTACTTAGGAGATATTCCATGACAGTTCTTTTAAACTTGCACTAATATTGTATCTATTTATGGTATCTATTTATATATGTTATAAAGTATATATTTATGTATGTTGTAATATTAGTATGTAAGTACATAGTATTATTATTAGTTTTGTCGAGCTCATCAGAATACACTATTCTTTGAAGTACACCAACCTACCCATTCTCTCAGTCACTAATTCTTGTATTCCATTCCTGGTTGTCTGGAAGAAATCGCAATTTGCGATAAGACCACCGTTGTACCACTAGTTTTAGTAGTGTACATATGATCACTGTACTCTTGTATCTTTTTTGTTTTCTGGTGTACAATAAAGAGTTTTTAATCTAATCTAATGTGTATCCAGGTAACAAAAAAAAACGTTGAACATTACATCGAGTTTGGCTCCGGTATAAAACGGTGTGATCAGATAAAGCATGATGACAAATAAAACGGTCATTGGCGCAGACGCGAGCTCCCATTACACAAATGGATGAAATAAACTACTGCGATGACGTATGCACGAACGTACTTGTCGGGTTTTGTATGATACTAGACTTTGTCTGCGGATTTATCCACGTGGGTCTTAGATACCGCATAAAAGGTAGTCTATTTCCCGTTTTAATACCTGAGCGATTATGCTGCAAACTTTTATTAAGATCAGTTGAGTGGTTTTTGCGTGAAAACATACCAAATTTCCATAAAGTTTCATCTATCATGCGCTGGAATGATACTTTTTGTCGGACGGACACCCACCTAGGCATAGTCACGGGCAGAAGATAGTATTTGTATAATACAAAGGTACTTTACTATCACTACAAAAGCAATTCCAAAGGAAAACATTCGTAGCAATAATGGAAAATTTTGAAAACCAGAAGGAAAACGAATTGGTTATTTTCTCACTACAGAACATTGTTTGAAGAGAGCAATATTTGCCTGCTTGAGACAGGTCATGCTATCTACATATTTATTTATATTTTGTGTGCCAATAAAATTATCATTGACGTACGTAATAGATGTGAAGATCTTTCATTTGATAATTGTTTTAGGTTGTTTACTGCTCGTTAACCTACAGGTACGCGTGTGTAAAGATAAAGAATTATATCCGAGATAAATTTACCAATAAACTGTATTATTAAAAACGAAGCTTAACTTATGTACTAACCTCATAAAGTCTATATCTGATTGATAATCATTTTATCGGAGGCAATGTGTTTTTGAGATAACTTCTGCTGTAGGTTTTATTTACAAGGGGACTTTCCAGAAATTCAATTAGTGGCTACAAAATACAACTGAACTCAAAAAAGCAAGTTGTGGATCATATTACGGACTTACAGAGTGATATCTCATGTGGAAATCGAACCCATAACACTCGGCGAAGAACGTCGAGGCGATCGTTTAAACCACTGCCGCATACGTGCACTACGTGCAGTCAAACACGATGGCTCTTTTGTACGAGTGGTAGTAGCTCAGTTCCTCAGACAACAGAAGTTCAATTCTTATTTCAGATTGCCACACTGCCACTACTTGTAGTTGCAGTGGGCACAGCATATAGCTCTAAGAACCGATGGCCGTTGAGGCAGAATAGTACTGAAGTGGCGAAAACTGATTTCAAATATGAACCGTTAAAGTAACTAAAATTGTGAATGAATTCTATTCTAATACAAAACTTGCGTATTGAGTATTTGATTTGGCCCGCGTGCTGTGAGCGCACAATTTGTGAACGAAATCAAGAGATGCACTTCAATATTTTGATCACATTTTGCTGAATTTCATAAGCGATGCTTATGGAGAGCATTTTATTGCCTCCGGGCACTTGCGATAAAAATGTTCAAATAAAGGATATTAGCCTGCTTGAATATTCTAGCACTAAGTACCTATAAAAATACCAGCTCGGAGAATCCAAGCAAAATTTCGTTACTCAGCTATTATTATTACTCAATATGTAAGCCGTCTTTCTTCAAAATCGCTTCTGTTCGTAGCAGAATGTGTTTTTAAAGGCGTAGGTAACGGGTTTTAGAATGAGCCAAGCGATAGGATTGCAGCTTTACGAAAAATCGGAAGCTACTTTGGGGTAATCTGATTTGGCTATTGACAAAATTGGTGTAGTAACATCAGGCTCATTAGGTCTTATATTTAACATAGAGAATAATCTTAATTGCTCGCTTTAATACCTTTTAAAAATAATATATACTTACTAGGTAATTCTACATTTTTATTATACAAATCAATAGATGGCATGGCAATACATGATCTTGATGGAGCCGCCGAAAACAATTGAGTGCGGGCGGCTCAAGACCTAGCCTTAACTATGTTCAGAAGTAGACGTATTTATGTGACCTTTTTATAAAAGAGATATTCGTCAAGGAAGATATATATCTATGTAGCTATCGGATCCATAAAAGCAGAAGTTATCTGCAGGAGATAGTATAACATTTGTGTTAGCACAGACGAAAATGCGATTCTACAACGATCTAGTTCTTTTCAAATAGTAGGTTTTATTAACACCGTTGAATACGTTATGCATGAATCCTCTATCACGCAGGATCACCTAACTACAAAGGACAAAAGACTCGAAACAAACACTTGGATCCCACAAAGTGCTGTACGATTGTAGATGTGACGACCAAATCCCTCGACGCAGTGTTAAACTGACTTCAATAAACAATCGTGATATCAAATTACTATGTAGTACTTAATTTTAGTTAATCGTTCAAACTAAGCTAGAAACAGGCCTTAGTACAAGGTAAGGTTAAAATTCTACCAATAATTTATCCATCAGCTATTATCAATAGGATTGGAGATACAGATGCGAAACCATGCACGTTAGTAGCATGCAGAAGCCACGGGAGCCGATCTGCAAATGAACGTGTTATTATCTAAAGTCTCTTTATTATTCAACAGAAATTACAGGTAGACCATACTCCCTAAGCACCGGTTCAACACCTTGTATTGTATCTGTGGTGTTATCGATTTCGAATACAGAGGAATATCACCCCACAGTCGGTACAGTGGTGTAGATGTTGGACATGCATATGTATGAGGAGACTTGCTAAGCCAGCCAGCTATCGGCACTCAGCTAATAAAGCTACGTACCACCGTTTGCTTCAATCATATTTATATCCAATGTCAATGTTTGGTTGAAATTTCCTGGTTTGTTTAGGATGAAATGAAGGCATAGATACATTTTTATTAACGGAAAATACCAAATATTCCACGCTGACTTATGGTAAGTAAAATGTCCAAATTATCGGCAAAGAAATGGCGTATCAGAGTCTTCAACTTAAATTTTAAGCATTCGTATATTATATTCGTGATTATGGCGCTTACAATAGGGCCGAAATATGAGATAGGGAGGTACTTGAATCCGAGGTACGTAGTATGTAGCTCGAAATACAATTTAAAACTAATGTTCATTATCATGAAAGTTTAAAAACCTGCAACTTAGCAATGGATAGTATATTAATTTAAATAATGGTCCAGTCAGCACGTAGTTCATCACACAGATGTTTGACGTCACACGGGAGGGACACCCTGTAATTTATGTTTTTTGCTAAATATTTCGCAAGTGGATGCCTGTATAGAAAAAAAAATAATGTTAATGTTTTGAAAGGCTTATCTAACGCTACTCCACACAATGTCATAGAAAAATAAAAATACCCTTCCTCTAGATGTATGGAAACGGCACATATAAATAAAGTTTAATTTTTTTTTGAACAATTTTGTCTGCCTTGTCGCAATTTATATGTTATTATTTATTTAATTTATAATCTCACGCCTGTATTCCCGAAGGGGTAGGCAGAGGTGTAATACTACACCCACATTTAGCCATGAATTTTTTAGGTCCCACGTAATAGGGGGCCAGCCTATTGCTGTACCGGGCACATTACCCGGGCACATTATCACAATTTATAAGGGCGCTTGTACACGGTAAGAAAATACGCCAGGCCTACACAAGAATTCGTGTCGTTACTAGAAAATAACTGTGTACACTGCTCGCAGCGGTGCGGTGCACGAAAAAAAATCTTGCCTGCGCAAGACACGACGACGCCGACGCGGCGAACGTTGATGCGGAGCAATGGGAGGCGGAGTAGTAGGGTTCAGCCTCATTTTTCTCTTGTATAATTGGATGAACCCAGTAAAGTCTCCTGTTTTTTGTTTCCTTTCATTTTGTTATAATAATAATATGCAATTATCATCCTTTTTTTCTTTGTAGTTAACATTTTTATAAATAAACGAAAATGATTATCAGACTTGTTATTACTTGCGCGCCCTACGCCCGACTGACGACTGCACGAAAAAAATCGTGTCGTGTACACGTTCCGATTGGTCTTGTCTGCGGAAGACACGAAATGTTTTCGTGTGTAGAACAGACAAAATTCTTGTCGTGTACACGAAGAATTTGTCTTGTCTGCCGCAGACACGGTAAATTTTCTTACCGTGTACAAGCGCCTTAACTGTGGCGAATTTAACTGACACGCGCTTTTCACGTAAAACCACGAACAGATATGGCGAAACTATAAGAGTAGCTATCCGTAGGTACTCTTATAGTTTCGTCAAGTCTGATTGCGGCGCTAAAAAGCAAAAGAAATAATAAGGTTTCAAATCTTGCTTATGTCGTAATAATTTCTTCATAACAAAGTTTGTCAGCACATTTATTATTGTAACCGAAACGTACGTAACAATTTGGACATCAATTACGTTGGTTTGTTTCATTGATGCAACAACTATGTCACCACATAATAGTTTTGTCGTGAATGAGGGACGACACTAGGCACTCGAGAGAGATTTCTTCTGCCAAATAAATTAAATACTTACCCATTTATTAGATACTGTTTCACTACAAGTAGATGATAAGCAAAATATGAAGCAATCATACTTAAAATTATATTATTCAAGCAGACGCAAAATGGCAAAATATAAAAGGTAAATACTAGTGAACCATTCAGCACATATATCCGTAAAGTAATTATCCTTCACGGAGATCATTATCCCTCTAGTTATATCCATGACTTTACGTCTTGGAACTCAAGGTCCGCCTACTGGGCCAACCAGATTTGATAAAATAGTTGGATTTCGACAGAGTGATTGCCGTCTGAGCTTTATAACCCAAAGGGATAGCGATAGACCTCAGACCAGGGGCTATCGCCAAAGTCTATACAATATGTTGATCTGCATTTGAAAATATTTTAATAATACAAAACAGACACTATTCTTATTCACCTAAAATTGTTTCAAACAGAGTGCGATGATATAAGACCCTATTTTCATTAAATGTTACTTGGATATACATCTAATAAACTGTTGACTGGAGCAAAATAAGGCTGCACAATAGCACGGTAATAATATCTAACAGTATTGTAACTCCATACAAACGCACGAAACTCGAGTTATACCTACGCGCCTCGAGTAGAGTACCCATTAGACTGGGCGGACTCTGCCTACAGTACCCACAGCCGCTATCGTGCCGCAGCTCGCATGCGGCGCGTCTGGTAGGTATATAACTCACGAAGACGGCCGAGTTACAATACTGCTAGATTGTATTACCGTGACAATAGGTATGATTGTGTGCTTATGTGTGTTAGGTACCTGCAATGCGAGCTCGTGGCGATCAGCTGAGCGGCGGCGGTGGTCAAAACACTGAGCTCATTTTAAAAATGTATGATTCCGAGTCATTTTTTAAGTTTTAGTGAGTTCTTTTTTCATGGATTTATATTCAGTTTTGCTAATATATTCAGCCCTGAAACTATTTTTCAAATGCATATCAGCTCACTGTATTCTTAACTAGTGACTTTCCATACTGACTGTAAAAGATCTTCATAACAGCCGGTATCGACGGCTTACCGTGCTCTCCAAGGCACGGGGCAAGCGATAATTAACAATTTGAAATACGCATGTAACTTCGAAAAGACTGTAGAGCGTCCATGAGTTCGAAACCTTTTGCATGATGGCATCTGCACTGTCTAGGCTATCTCCGCGCTACGGATCACCTTCATGGATATAAGTGCTGATTGTTACATAAAACTTTTCCTGAGTCTGTATGAGTAAACAACAAGGCAGCCATTTGACAGTTGGAACTTGTTGCACGAATGGAGTAGTTGTTTAATTTTGATGTTCAGCATTGCGTCAAATGACTCAGGTTCCTATAAAGAAATGTAGCAAATCTTTGTGAATGTGAAATTCACGAAGAAATACTCGAAATCACAGAATGAATCAGAGAAGGTCTTGTTCTGTGCATTATTTTCTGTAAACTATCTCGAAATTCATTGAACTGAGTGGTAGACTCATTCGAGGCAAAATACTCATAGATATTTTTTCGTATTTATGAACTTGATTATCATCATATGAGTACATAGGCCATATGTATTTTATAAATATAATATAATATATAATAGTAATCCATTCCTAAGTGAAGTTAAAATCAAAGAAGCGAGAACATTGTTTTAATATATTAAGTATGTACTGGTTCACAATAATACCTAGACTTCTTGAATTATTTGTTTATCAAATAATTCCAAATCGGATCGTCGCTTTTCAAACTTAGTTGATTTACATTAATTTATAAGAATATTTTATTTTTATTTACGGTAGTAAATAACATTAAGTCATTCTTAATGGAATTTCATGCCAAATGAAACTAAAATCAGCTTTGAGAGATATTTAGCGCTTCCAGGAATAAGCTGACTAAGTGAAGCAAAACATCTTATGATGTTTTTAAAAGATTTTATGATCATAACCTTCTGTAATTCAATTTGAGTTATAAAAAAAATACTTATACATAATTATAATGCAATGAAGTCACCACGTCTTGTATGTCTGTATGAACGTGATAAACTGAAAACGAATTAGTTTGATCAATAGATGGTGTATTTCTATACTGTATGTGTATGATAAGTGTGATGTGTTTCTGACGAAGGCTCAGTTATAAAATTCACGCGGATGAAGCTATGGGCGAAGTCTAGTACATCGAAAATCTCTCACAGAAAATCGACGTAAAGTAACAGTACTTAAACTGTTGCGTTTCGTTCGGTTAGTGAGATTGCCGGAGGCCTTATCCCCTATTCCTTCTCCCTCATCCCACTCCTCATCCTATCCTTTTTCCCGTCCCCAAGGGGCGGCAACGCACTTGTGACTCCTGTGGTGTTGCTTGTGTAAACTAGCGTTGGCGGTGGTAATTGCTTACCATCAGGCGATCCGGCTGCTCGTTTGGTGCCTATTACTATAAAAAAAAAACATAAATTTAATTAAGGCGACATTTGCTCAATTGTACACACTTGATATAAAGCTTTGAAAGCAGACTTTGTTTTTGCTTTGATGGTATTTAGTATTTACAATGGTCAGTGGGGCTTTTAGGAATACTATATCCTAATACCGTAACATCGTAACTCAAGAGTCAGTGGTCAAAACAATCTGTTATACCACAATTTTGGCTGATGACTGAATTCCAACTAAATTGCATAGGACATATTCTGAAGACACCACAAACATTTATCATTCTCTAAACGTTGAACACACACACATATAAATATACGAAACTTGGTAACCGCCCCAAAATACTTATTTCACAACTACCAACAAGTCAAACAAATGGGCAGACATTGTAGCTTAAAAACTTTAACCTAAGTTTGGAGAAAAGGATTTAGTTCACACATATATTACACGTTACATATCTTTAGTTCACGTAACTGGGACCGTCGGCTTATCTGTTGAAATATATTTTTGTATTCAAGAAAGGTGGCCTTAAAGGTAAGCTTTGACATAAAAGACGTTGAGAATTAGCCAGGGGAGAAATGTTCGGCGAAGTTTATGAAATATGTAGATAGCTTCTTTTATTGATTGTCAGATAACTTTTGAACCATATCCAAAGTTGATATACCGTCTATACATATTTGTACTTTAAAACAAGCCGTACAAATTCATAAGGGAACACAAAGCGTCGTATCAATTATAATATACGAGTACATCATGTTGGCAATAGCTAAGTTTTAAGTTCTTGCAAGTGGTGCAAACGTACAGTCCCTGATGCGCTGATTGTTAATCTAAATCGTATTGCATGCAATGTATGCATAGCAGAACAAACCGCCATATGTCTGCACATTTCTTAAAATTTTGTGTGTTCTATTATCCAGGTACTCATATTATTTTCGTCATCAGCCCTGTATAAAAACTGTCACACTGCTGGGTACAGGCCTCTTCTCTCTATCAAAAGGGTAAGGCCACGCTGGCCAAGTGCGGGTTGGCAGACTTCAAATGTCTTTCGAAAATATTCTGGAGAACTCTCAGACATGCAGGTTTCCTCACGATGGTTTCCTTCACCGATAAGCAAACGAAAATTAACAATTTAATACGCACTTAACTTTGAAAAGTCATTGGAGCGTGCCGTGAATTCGAACCCGAAACCTTCTGCGTAGCAGCCTGTCTGTCCACTCGGATATCGTTGTTCATATTATAATAACGAGTAAAATAAATAAAAAATCTTATTTCAAGCATAATATTGGCTGATTACATCGACCCTGCACATGAACATTACGGGTTGCCCAAGAAGCTAGTTGAAAATAACATTGCCTTATATTATTTGCTGTTTAAATGGTGAATTGTGCGTGCTGAAGAGATGGAAAGAGTATTTTGAAAGTTTATTCGAAATAACGGCGATAGAGACACCGATAGCTGAAGTGAATTGTAATGATAGCAATGATGAAAGCGTTATTGGCGTGGATGAGATCGTGAAGGCACTGGGAAGTATGAAAGTAGGTAAGGCTGCAGGATATGATAGGATTACAGTCGAAATGCTGAAGGCTGGACAGGGCATCATAGTTGGTCAGTTGCAGCGGTTATAATTTGTGTTGGAACACCGGCCGAGTACCTAATGACTGGACCACAGCTGTAGTTGTGCCTTTTTATAAAGGAAAAGGCTCGCAACAAGACTGCAAAAACTATAGAGGCATTAGCCTTCTCAGCATTGTTGGCAAATTGTATGCAAAGGTACTTATTGAAAGAGTTATGGAAGTAACCGACAAGAAAATATGGGATGTACAAGCGGGATTCCGAAAGGGTATGGGATGCACGGATCAGGTTTTTTCCTTGCGAAGCATAGCCGGAAAATTTTTGGCCAAAGGTCAAAAGGTCTATTGCGCATTCGTGGATTTGGAAAAGGCTTACGATAAAGTGGTGAGGAATGAAATGTGGTCGGTGCTGTCAATGAATGGGGTGGACAGCAGCCTCATTCGAGCTCTGAAATCCCTTTATGAGGATTCTAGAGCTTGTGTGAGGATAAACGGGGCATACACTGACTGGTTTACCATCGATAAAGGTGTTAGACAGGGATGTGTAGCGTCGCCGTGGCTGTTTAACCTCTTCATGGACAGTTGTTTGCAAGATTTAAAACATAGTGATTGCGGATTAAGGATGAATGGGTTACTCGTCAAATGCCTCCTTTGTGCTGATGATCAGGTTATACTTGCATCTTCAACGGAGGAGTTGCAGGAGATAGTAACAATCATGCATCGTGCGTTGGAAAGGAAAGGAATGAAAGTGAATGTAAGTAAAACGAAAGTTATGGTTTTTGAAAAGGAGGAATGCGTTACGGCTTGTAATGTTTTGATCGATGGACAGCGAGTGGAACAAGTGAATGAGTTTGTTTACTTAGGTACGTTGTTTACAAGAGATGGTAAGAATGAAGCAGATATTGAAAGGAGATTTAATGCAGGTAATTGTGTGAATGGAGCTCTGAAGGCGTTTATGAACAGTCAAAACGTGTCCAAAAAGGCACGTTTGGCTGTACATAGAGGTGTGTTAGTGCCTACCCTTATGTATGGTAGTGAAAGTTGGGTATGGCAGAAGAGATTTGAAAGTAGAATAAATGCTGTAGAAATGAGAGCACTGAGAAGTATGTGTGGTGTGTCTTTGACCGACAGAGTAAAGAATTGTGTGATACGAGAGTGGTGTGGGGTAAAAGAAGATGTAGTGACAAGCATTGAGAAAGGCATGTTAAGATGGTTTGGGCACATGGAGAGGATGGATGACGATAGACTGACAAAGAAGATATATCAGGCTAGTGTGAATGGGACAGGACAAAGGGGAAGACCTAGGAGAACGTTCTCTGACCAGATTGGAGACATCCTGAAAAAAGGACAAGTCAGAAGTACCCTTAACAGAAGAGCATGCATGAGAAACTTGATGGGAGTGAGTGAAGCAAGTGAGGTATGTCAGGATCGTAGCAAATGGCGTTCCGTAGTCTCTGCCTACCCCTCCGGGAAATAGGCGTGAGTCTATGTATGTATGTATTTGCTGTTTAAGACAATATAGACGTAGAATAGCTTTCTGAATAATCCTAAATACATGATAGTCATAAATATTCGGCAATACATCAAAACTTCCACAAGAACGTGTTTGAGTGTCCCAATTATAATGATCAAGTGCGGCCATAAGTTAACCTCGAGCGACAATTTATTCAACAATCGCAAAGAAAACCCATTATACCGTTTATTCCCACTGATACCGACATAAACACACCGAGTTTGTTAAAAATGTGCATGCGACATATATCGTTGGTTGTGGGCCGATGGGGCGATGCGTAAACTAATCTAACTTTTGTTCACAAAGTGGCTGCGACAGAACAACCGCGGGTAAGGACTATCAAACGAATTCAATTAAATTGTATAGAGACTGTACTGAGTCATTATCGATTCAGGTAGCTGGTTATAACATGACTGCTTTTAACATATATTAAAGTAGCCTTTTACTTTGCCTAAGATTACATTATCTTGACTTAGCTGCACAAAATTTCCGTTGTAGGTCATACAGAGTCATACTACACTGTTAATGTAATTGATGACACCGCGATGGTCTTCAGTGTGAAGGCCGAAATTTTTTTAGAGTTGGATTTGATCCCTCCGGTAGGATCCTCAACTCAACTGTGAGTGGTGGAGGGTTTGCCATCGCGATAACGCGGCTCGCGGACAAGAAGCGATAAATAACATTTCAATTAGGTTGTGTGTGCAAGATAATTATATTTTTCAAGTCTACCATTCTTTAGGTATTTCTCCCGACCTTCAACTTTAAATGAAAATAATTATACGCAAAATATAATGGCACTTCTACTCAAAAGCATCGCAGTCGCTTCTCCTGCAAACTGTAGACAATGTCCCAAATCTCGTTGTGACTTAAATTAGGTTAGAGTAAGTAAAATTAACTCACTATCATAAAAACAAGTGGACTGCACTGTTTAAGTTTTTAATAAACACTTCACTAGAAATTGACACCAAATTCTTTCAAACTCATCAGTTGTATGAATTTCAACTATATTTAATGATATCTCACCCCTCGGTGTAATGCAAAATGAAACTACTGCTAAGAGAAACAAAGTTCATTTTACATCAAACGTATCACAGTTTCTACTAATCACTTTAATTAAGCAAGGACTCGTTAAGAAGCAATATTCTAGTAAATGTCAGACATTTTACCAACACGTTTAGTGAGCATTTAAATATTTGCTCTCTCATATCGTCCGTTAAAACCAACCTTCATTATCTTTTTTACAATCTATATACATATTTTTATTTATCTTTGTATTTGCGACTTTGTAAAAGCTCGTAAAAGCATAATATTTAAATCTTATCTGTCTGATAACATCTTTAACTCCGCCATTTTTTTATAAATGGATAGTTATAGAAATTTAAATGGTTTAAAAGGTGTTCTTTTGGTTATAGCATTCTAACTGTTTGTTTTCCGAATAAAATAAAATAAATTAAATGTTTACATCGAAAATTATCGCTTGTCCCGTGCCTCGGAGAGCACGTTAAGCCGTCGGTCCCGGTTGTCATGAAGATCTTTGACAGTCGTTACAGGGCGTCAGTACCTTCTAAATAAACTGACACTAGTCTAAACCATGGAATATGGCTATCCCTTCGGGTTGCGGAGTTCAGACAGGCAGTCGCTCCGTGGAAAAGCTAATATTCAGCCAAATCCGGTTAGACTAGAAAGCGGACCCCAGACTGAAACTGGGATAACGCTAAGAGAAAGAAGAAGAAGAAGTTTACATTGAAATCTTATCGACTTATCTGATTATATTAAAATCATACAAACAATATGCCTACCAAGCAACATAACCCTTTTCACAAAGTTTGTCCCAGTTAAAAAGATGTTATTTCGATTTTGCGGATAGCATATACCCTCGCAGGCGTCCTCTAGTATGAGCTAAAAGAAAATAAATATGTGTTAAATGAAATTTACATTTACTTTTACTGAAAAAAGATAAAAATTAATGTTATTAAGAGGAGGAGTAATTACTTACATATGTTAAGACAATTCTGGAATATGATTAATATACGAGAAGAGTTTTAGAAAAGGCCGCTGTTAAGTGCGTATACAATAAAGCATTATACACAAAAACCTCTATATTAGGTGATATAAGATGACCATATCCATACTAGACCATCTAAGATATAACAAATCTGAATCCTATGTTGGCATTGCGCTATGCGTTGTATGGTTGAAAGTACACAGTAAAATAAAGGAAAATTATCACTAAAGCTCTTTAGTAGAAACCACATAATATATTTGTTTTGTAAAAATCACTTATGAAGTTATCTCATGGATACAACAAAGTCACTTTTTTACATTTAAAAACATAGTTATCCTAATTCTCAAAAGAAATAATTTTCTTAATGGAGGCTCTCCGTAGAACTAAATTTAATATTTAGTCCAATAACTCAAACGAATGCGAAAAACAGTCGAAATTAAGCTTAAAAAGGGGTTATCAAGTACTTAAGTATTAGGCATAAACCTTCTGATATTATAAAGAGTAATTCAAAGGTATTTGTGTGTCCACTCGAGACCACCTTTGTCAAAAGAAGAGCCGTCAAAGACACAGCTGTGTGCTTCGTTAACTTGGACAATGTCTAGACGTAAGGGCTCGCTTGAGTGCGGACTAACGGGTTTTTATACAACTCTAATTAATATTGTAGAGTATGCGAATAGAGGAACAAATTTTTGGGTTAAATTTCGTTGATTCCTAAGGTTCCGTACCTAAAAAAGACAAAAAAAATTAACCCTTATAGGATCACTTTGTTGTCCGTCTATCTGTCAGTCTGTCAAGACGTGATATTTCGGGAATGTGTGGAGATATCGGGTTGAAATTGTATCCATATATTCATTTCTACAGTCCCTTGATGCTGCGAAAAACTAATAGTTTAAAATGTATGAAATAAAATAAGGCTGTTTATATTGTAAAGACTTATAGAGCACACGCTTCATCAGTGCACAACACAGACACAGAATATTAAATTTTATATTTTTTGCCTGAATTTCTTTCTTATTAGAATGCAAAAGTATGCATTGCAATTATAAAGAAAATCTACTCCAAAATGGATATTATTGTTACAAACTCATTTTAATGTATTTTTATTGCAAATGATAGCGTATTGTTGACACACGTAAATCGTACAGTAAAAGCATACGTAACGAGAACATCATGTTGAACATTCGTTGCAATAATTGTATGAATAATAATGAGTGCATTATAGACTGTAGTGAAACAGTATTTACATGTCGTTTAAATGCCGATAACGTCGAGATATGTCAAGAATGTTGCAGGTGTATTTACATCAGTTATGTATAGAATATACTATCTAATTATTGTTGTATTATTTAGTCAAGAATGTTCTCTTTTATTTTATGATAATGTTCTTATGAAAGGTCACTTAAGAGAATGCTATGCTATGAACGTGGAAAATATATCAGTTTCCTTTTCAGGAATATAATAGTCCAAGAGCCAACTAAAAGATTTCTAGGTTTATGAGTATTGTAATTATGATTACTTTGTCAGTATTGAAATAAACACCAAGCCAAAAATGTTCCATTTGGGTACCGAAACCAAAAAAACACTTGAACAACTGACTATCCAAATATTTAATGTAGTTGGCATATTTACTGTCTGTCTGTAAGGTTCTATTCAGAACTAATCGGATAAACACAGACAATACGTGTAAGATCATCCCCAAAGATATTAACAATCTTTGCCAAAAGTTCCCACACGCGCACAGCCGCGGGCTTAGCTGCGCACTTATAAATCTGATAATATTTATGGCGGCCAGTGGCAATGGGGCGGACGGACCTCCCGAGTACCCTATCTGCCCCGTTCAGTAATATTCATTGAGCGGATCAGTGATCGCACGTGACGTAGCCATCATGCGAAGGTCGAGGGTCATGTGCACAACACATGGGCTCTTTTTCTTGAGGTTTTAGTGCGTAGGTGAGGTAAGGGAGCACGCACGAACAGTTATGTTGCTGAAAACGGTATTCTTGTTGACTCTACCACTCTAGCAATACGCATATGTGACCTGAACTCAGACAACTAACACACCTGAAAATATGTTATGAGGATGATTAATGTACTTATAACGGCTCACCCCAACTGTTCATATACAGGCCTAAAGATATAATTTAATTAAACTTGCCGGAAAACTTTTGAAACTATCAAACATAAATTCCCAAGCAACATGTGCATTCACAAAACAACATTCATAACAAATCATCTAACTCGTACAAAAACTGTGTCAATTTTTCCCAGCGCAAAAAAAGGGGTTAATCAGCAAAAACATTTTCCAAACAAAGGAAAATAAATCATCTACATTTTAAACAAACATCCGAACCGGCAGTTGATTTAATCGGTCCTTTATTACATAGAGATAATTCAACATAACTGGGGTTAGCTCGGGTTTAGTTAGTAGCAATTCATCTCATCGCTTCGGCTTTCGACATTTTGATTGGTAAAAACTTCGCCGTTAGCCAATCAGTGTACTACTGCCTGATGAAATAAAGGTAAATGGTGAGACAGTTAGGCCCATGCTAGTCCTTTGCGGTGCTAATGCGAGTTGGTAATCGTAGTACAAGTTATTATAAACACAGCGATCGCTGGAGGCTCTACCTGCGTCCACATTTTCCGGCTCATTCCCGCTAGATTGCGGTACAAATTAATGAGTTTTTGGACGTGAATCAGGTGGAGTAATAATGTTTTGGACGATGTTTTCGTATCGAGGACTTGAGCTCCGAAATATTTAGAAGCGATGAAATTAATAGGTATTTTATGTTTCCCTATCGTCATCCTTTTAGCGTTATCCCAGTTTTCAATCTGGGGTCCGCTTTCTAGCCTAACCGGATTTGGCTGAATATTAGCTTTTCCACAGAGCCACTGCCTGTCTGACCTCCGCAACCCGAAGGGATAGCGATATTCCATGGTTTAGACTACTGTCAGTTTATTTAGAAGGTACTGACGCCCTGTAACGACTGTCAAAGATCTTCATGACAACCGGGACCGACGGCTTAACGTGCTCTCCGAGGCACGGGACAATGTATGTTTCCCTATAAAAGCTTTATTTACTATTTCTGACAGTGGTATTCGTGATTTGAAATTAAAAGAAGGTAATTTAAGGTACACTAAAATAAATTTATTATGTAATGATCGAGGCATTCGAGCATCCTAAAAACTATGAAACCAGAGACCGCCTCACAAATACAAAAATAAAGAAAAGCTAAAAGTTTAAAAAGGCGCAACATAATTTCCTCAATCATAGTGTCCACCAGGATCCAATGCTCAAGTACACGAAGTAATAAACAGAGTACAATCTAAAGACAATTTAATAAGATATCCACATCTTTATTATGTTGGACATCAAACAAATCTTAATGTGACTACAAATAATAATCTCAAAGACGACACTGATGGTCCAGTGGAGATACCAACAGACCGCTATAAAAGGGGATCGGATTCAAGGGCATGTACCTACTAGAAAACATTTCGCGGTTTAGACATATAACATTACAAAGAATCATATTCCTTCTTAAGACTTCTACATTTTAAAATTAATAACTCAACACTTCATCGTAAATATTTTAAAGAATGACTCAACAAAATATTGTCAGTTTGCGAAAGCACAAGTAGTCAGTGCATAATGTATTAAACAGTGACATTAATTAACAAAGTAGATAAGTGTTAGTTTAAAAGTGAACAAGTCGTGCACAACTCGTGTAAACAGATGACTGTTTACAGCTAGTTGGGCACAGCGAGTTAATGATGAGCGCTGAGTTACGCCGTTTACACACTTACAGTCTTACAAACATACTTTTTGTTCAGATTTACTCAAACTGCCTAGTAAGAGATACACTTCAGCTAAGTTTTTATGTTCCAATTTATTATGTTCTTTTCGAACGTTTTCCTGAATTATTATTGAATCAGGAAATGTAATTAAGTCCATAAATCCTGTCATCAGCATAGTTTTAAATCGTTGTGCTAAATCTGGTCTGCACAGCATACACTTTCAATACGTGCCACTGATTACAACCCTTATAAACGAACTCTCAAACGTTGGGTATTAGTTACAAAAAATAAATATACCTACACATACATACATACATATCGTCACGCCTTTTATCCCCGAAGAGGTAAGCAGAGGTGTATTTCTACACCCACTTTTCGCCAGATATACTTTAGCCCCACGTAATAAGGGGCGAGCCTATTGACGTACCGGGCACATTTCCAGACTCCGTGCTGCTACTGAGAATTTCGTGACAGAAAAACCTGTGGGAGTGCATAGGTCATTGACTCATGTATTGTATATGTATTTAATATAATGAATTAATAAACGCAAACTAGTTGGCATTCGAACTTCGTACGTTTCATTTCTCTCTACACACACAAAACCCTACACTGGTGACCTCGATCGCCGCGAACCGCGCCACGTCCGATTCGCAAAAACGTGGACGACGAATATCGCGAGTATATACAACGCATTTTACACGAAGTTCAAGAGAAATTTTAAAATGAATACACAATTCGGACAGGCCCCACAGCAACCAACTCACTTAGTACCGAAAACGGAAGAATCCACCGCTATAATTTCTACATTATCAGTGTCAAGTAAAATCCCGGAGTTTTGGCCAGAAAACCCACGGTTATGGTTTTTGCAAGTTGAAGCTATTTTAACCGCTTGACCGCTAGTGCCAATTCGCCGAATTCACTTAACCGCTCACGTTCTAAACAAAATGTCGCGCCGCCGCTCGCCAGATGGGCGCGCTAACATAAACATTTATTGTTGATAAGTCCGTAACATGAGTAAGTTGAAGTGATATTTTTCTTCAACCTTATAAATGACTCTTTCAAGTCGTATGAATTTTTTGTTGATATTTATTTTCTAATTTATTATACTTAGCAGCGAACATTGACTATCGTTGAAAAATACACTTTGTGTATTTTAAACAGGATTATTTTAAAAAGTAAATCGATGACATACATATTTTATGAGTTTTAACTGTAGAGGGATTCTATCTAAGTAGTGTAATATTGGGGATTCTGTATCATTTGTTCTCGCTTCGCTGCGAACCGCATGATACAGAATCCCCAATCGTTTTCACCGTATCGTATATTATTATACTTAATATTCACAAACAATAATATCAAGTTCGACTCGTTCGATCAACATTATTGATCTATACTTTATTACTTGACGAGTGTCATATTTATAAGTAGAACAATGCAGTGTGTATCAATTAGTTGATCAAGAATTTATTTGCATTTTATGCTTTGGTCTAGAGATTGCGAGTTGGCGACAGCCGTGCATGGTTTGATTTCCGATGGCAAGTTTTAGGTAGGTATTTGGTATTAGGGATCGAACATACGACATTTAGTGCAGAAATTGATTCAATCACTGTACCAATAATACCACATTATCATTAAGTATGTAAATAAATTAATAAATACCAGGATATCGAGATCTAGCCTCATACTTGCTCAGTTTTCAAAGTAGGTATCTATTATTATTTTATAATTAAGAATGGCTAAATAAAACAAAATCCAGACCGAAACAAATACTTATTTGTTCCGTGCGGGAATCGAACCCGCGACACTTGGCGCATTTACTAGCAGTACATTTACAAACTAATATTTACATTGTGATGCATAGAGCCGAGCTCTTATCCAATGCGCCAAACATGTCGTCGAAAATGTGACAAAATACTGAATCGCTTCATACGTTTTTCTCACTAGTTCGATTCCCACGTGGTTCAAATATTTATATAACCTAAAGATAGGTGTTCAGGATCTGTGATATTGTATGTTTGTAAACATATAACACAGGAGAAAGTTTGGGATATTAATCATTTTCAATGAAATAATATCATACACCATAACACAACATTACACCTGTAGATATACCTCCGAAGGGGTAGGCAGAAGTGATTGCTGCATCTGCGGCTAATGCCCATGTTCTTAGTTAATGATGCTACTGAAGGATTCCTGACGATGAATGGTGATAAACCCAATAGCGTTTTGCCTGACCTGGGAATCGAGCCAAGAACCCCACGCTCAACAGTCACAATTGTACCACTAGACCAGCAAGGTGGTCTAAAACTACTGCTAATAAGTAAATTATTCGTCCTGCAATTGCTAAGGCTGTCACTGTTGACCTTGTTGTTGAATCTGTTTTCACCACATGGATTGACCACTAACTGGTTTACTATTAACCCTTTTGGTGAATAATAACCCATCCTGATCTCATTACTATATACGAAGCACAGTTTAGTGCTTATATGATGCCAAAATACAAAGTTTATAGGCCGATAGTAGATAGCAGTATTAGTATTAGATCGATAAAGTACATACGATTTCCTTTTTAGAATTTCGTCTCAAGTATCCGCGCCATCGTGTCGCCACCTTCCAAAAAAGGAATTGCAGCCTGTGTGCATAGTGTCGAAGAATAAACAAATGATACTAGACTTTATTTTATGAGTGCATACAATTGAAATTAAAATATATTACGCGTTCAAATACTGATGCATCGTTTGCAATAAATAATATAAACGCTACCTTAAGTGAAAAACTATCCCGCTTCGATCACGACAACTTTTGTTTAATCTTTCACAAGTGCTTTGTTGAGTGAGTTGTGTTGTGCAAAGTTTCCAGGAGTAAGTATGTATGTATTTCATTAAATCATTTTTTAAATATTGTTATAAGAATTTTTTTCATAAAACGTTAACGTAAGTCAGGGTGTTGAATATAATTTATTGTTTTTATATCGATTTTGAAATCAGTTTACAGCATTTTTTTCTGTTTTCATACCCATGAATCTGTTTAACCATGAATTATTGTTATGATTAGAGTTTTTTTTTGTGTTTTTTTTTCGTTTTAAATAGTTCGTTATGGCAATTATCATGGCTAGAAAGGAATTAAATACTGAGATGATGAGTGAACGAGATATATGGAAGAATACATTGACCTGAAGTATATAGCGATAAATAAGTATAGGAGGATGATGATGATTTGGACATCGGGTTTTTAATGTACATATTTAATGTTGTAGATAGATTTGTTAACATATTTTCTTGTGTAACCTGTATTATAATAGTATATTTATAATTACTAAGTATGTTTTATTTTCTCGTTTAAGGTCGGCCAGAAATCCTTTCGATTCCGACACGGAGGTCATTTCGCAACCAGCCCGCGAAATCAAAAGCAAGAAGGAGAAGAAAAGAAAAATAAAGAGCACAACTAAATCTAGACCAGAAAAGTCTAAGAAAAAGGTCCCGGTCGCAGTCCAACGCGACTTGTCGGATGATTCAGAGTCCGAAATAGCAGCAGTTCCCGATCAAAAATCCCGTTCGATATTTTCTGATTCTGAGGTAAGTCATAAGCATAGCATTAAGTTTCGAACTAAAATGTTTTATCTCTACAACAATTGTCGTTGATATTCGTAAAAAAAATCAGTCAGTTAGTAGTATCTCAAAATATCAATGACAAAATAGTAACGAGCTAGCAATAATAAATATTTTCAAACTATGTTTCAGGACGAACAAGAACAACCTGTCAGAGCTGCCGCCTTGAGGAGCTACCTCTCGCGGCGTGTGGGCTCCGGGTTCACCCTGCAGCGTGATCCGACACGACGAGGGGAGTTTTACATTGAGTTGCGTGTATACAATAGCCGGGAAGCAGAGACACTTGCCGCGGACCGTTGGAAGCGAGCGCTTTTCACACTTCGTTCAGCACATGATGATAACGATGAGGTGTGGAAAGCTCTCACTAAGTTTATAACTGCTGCCAAGGCAGAGTATGCAAATATAAAGCCGATAATTTATCCATCCAATATTTAAATTATACAATATATATATATTATAATTATATAACCATAATCATTTTAATTATCTGCGTATGCCATTGTTTAACAAAATCTTAATTTTTCAGTGAGTACTATTATAGCGTGAGTACATTTTATTAAGTGTAATTAAAGTAATTTAAAAATTTAAGTCTACTATTTTAATGATTTTCGTGTGCATATTTAATCTTTATTTACATTACATTGCCTTTACAGCTCCATTCCAAATAATCTTTGGAATAAAATCTGTAAACTCTGAAATATAAAAACTGAAAACTCTGAAATATGAAAATTCTGAAATATAAAAACTGAAAACTCTGATATCTAAAAACTGAAAACTCTGAAATATAAAACTGAAATCCCAGAAATTTCAAAACTGTAAGCTCTGAAATTTTTTATCTTTTTTACATTACATTACCTTTACAGCTCCATTCCAAAACAACTTTTGGAATAAAAACTGTAAACTCTGAAATATAAAAACTGAAAACTCTGATATCTCAAAACTGAAAACTCTGAAATATAAAAACTGAAAACTCTGATATCTCAAAACTGAAAACTCTGAAATATAAAACTGAAAACTCTGAAATCTAAAAACTGAACTCTCTGAAATATAAAAACTGAAAACTCTGGAATATAAAAACTAAAAACGCTGGAATATAAAAACTGAAAACTCTGAAATCTAAAAACTGAAATCTCTGAAATATAAAAACTGAAAACTCTAGAATATAAAAACTGATAACTCTGAAATATAAAAAACTGAAATCCCAGTAATTTAAAAACTGAAAGCTCCGAAATTTAAAAATTACAATTCAATATTTTTTAAATCATAGCAATCATTTAAAATAATTAAAGTATTTGAAAGTTATCATAACTTGTTGTCAAGATTCAATAAATTAGATAAGCATGAAATTTTGTGATGATTGTCAGCTGTATGTCTCAAAATATTCTTCACATAAAAAAAGTAATTTACATAAAACCAATTGTTTACTTCATACCGAATTCGAAAATGTTCAATTAATAGCTAGTGCTTTTAGAGGAAGAATAGCTAGTTACAAAATTAATCCTCAAAGTACTAAAATGATAACACCCGAATTATTTTTATCTAATGTGTTCAAGACTATTTACGATTTATTACAACCATTACTTAATAAACATAAATCAATAAAAATTAATTTTGAGCTATTTATATTATATAGGCTACCGAAAAATTAAGAAATATCATTAAAATCTTTCAATACTAAATACTCTATACTGAATCAAAGTATGGACTTTATGAATTTATATAAAGAATGTGTAGAGAAGTTGATATGTAAATGCTCGGAGTTTGAATTATCAGAATCTGGTTGGACTATAGAGGAAGTTAGTCATTTAGAGATAAATGTTGCTAAATATAATCCTTTGAGAGCTGGAAATTTCATTTCATTACCGCCAAGAATTAAAAAAACAAAGGCATGTCTTAATATTTTGAATATGGACAATCACTGTTTTCTTTGGTGCATCATAGCACATATGTATCCAGTTAAGAATAATCCTAACAGAGTTTCATCTTATCCACATTATTCTAAGATTTTAAACACTGTTGGTATGTCTTTTCCGCCAACATTTGATGATATAAAATGGTTTGAAAAACATAATACCAATATCAGTGTCAATGTTTATGGTTTGGAAAAAAATGACACAGTTACTGGTCCCTTATACAAAACTATGCAGCGAAGACTTAATCATGTAAACTTATTATTTATTAGCAGAAAAGGTAGGAGTCATTTCTGCTTAATTAAAAACCTAGAAAAAATCGTATGTAGTCAACTCACAAAGCACAAATCTAAAATTCATTTATGCGAAGAATGTTTTTTGTATTTTGAATCACCGGAAAAATTAAATAATCATAATTGTGGTAGAATGCAGACAATTCTTCCGGAAGATAACAGTAAAATTACTTTTTCAAATTATCAAAGAACCCAAAGAGTACCAATTGTTATTTACGGAGATTTTGAAAGTTTATTACGGGAGTATTCAGATAAAAGTAAAAGTAAATTTACCGAAAATATTCAAATTCATGAAGCTACTTGTTTTGCTTATTACATATGCTGTGAGTCTAACCCTGAATTAAATAACTTAGTATCTTATCGCGGTCCAAATTGTTCAAAAAGATTTGTAGAGTCAATTATTAAGGATTCACAGAGATTGTATGAAATATTAATGATGCACAGAAAAATGTTACCATTGACGGAAGAAGAACTCAGGTCTTTCAAATCAGCCGAGGCATGTCATATTTGTAGGAAAAGATTTACAGACAATGATTGCATTGTTCGTGATCACGATCATTTCACTGGTAAATATCGAGGGCCTGCTCATAATAAATGTAATTTAAATAATGAAATATGTAAGTTTATTCCAGTTATATTTCATAATCTCTCTGGGTACGATTGTCACTTATTTATAAATGAACTGTCTGCCGTTAGTGGCCATATAAAGTTAATTCCAAAAAATAAAGAACGATATATTTCTTTTAGTAAATATGTTTCACTAGATTCAAAAACAGCATTTCAATTAAAATTTATTGATTCTTTTAATTTTTTGAGTTCCAGTTTAGATAACCTAGCAAAGACTCTAAAAGTTAGCGATTTTAATCATATGCGATCATTTTTTATTGATGAAGATTTACTGAGCTTATGTCTAAAAAAAGGTGTATATTGTTATGACTATATAGATTCTTGGGACAAATATGAAGAAACAAAGTTACCAGACCGTTTTTATTTTTACAGTAAACATACTTCAGAAATTGTTTCAGAAGATGATTATAACCATGCTTTAAATGTGTGGAAGAAATTTGGTATCAATAATTTAGGTGAATACACTGATTTATATTTGAAATGTGATGTCCTGTTATTATGCGATGTTTTTGAAAAATTTAGATCAATGAGTTTAAATCACTATGGACTTGATCCTTGTCATTATGTTTCATCACCATCTTTGAGTTGGGATGCTATGTTATTAGTAACTGAAGTTGAATTAGATTTACTATCAGATATAGAAATGTATCAAATGCTAGAAAATGGTATCAGAGGAGGTTTAGCTCAGTGCTCCCTAAGATATGCGAAGGCCAATAATAAATACCTGCCCAATTATAATGAACAAGCTCCTAGTACATATTTGGCTTATTTAGATTGTGTCAATTTATATGGTTATGCTATGATGCAGCGATTGCCAATCGGAAATTTTAGATTTTTAACAGATAATGAAATAATTAAGTTAAATGTAAATTCTGTTTCACCTGACAGTGATGAAGGTTACATACTTGAAGTAGATCTTCACTATCCTTCTGATATACACGATGATCATTCTGATTTGCCATTTGCAGCAGAGAAAATAATTCCTCCGGTCCCAAGCATTAGTAAAAGTACTAAATTAGTAGCCAATCTTAATGACAAATATAAGTATGTTATACATTATGTTCACTTGCAAGAATGTTTAAAAAATGGTATTGTACTGTTGAAAATCCATAGAATCTTGGCATTTAGTCAAAAAAATATTTTGGCACCATATATATCTTTAAATACTTCACTCAGACAAATAGCTACATCAGACTTTGAAAGGGATTTTTTTTAAAAACAGAATAATTCAATATTTGGGAAAACTATTGAAAATAAAAGAAAGCAAGTTGATGTTAAGTTAGTTAATGTATGGAGGGATAAATTTAATAAAACCAATAAGATCTGCGGTGCTGAAAAATACATCGGTGCCCCCAATTTCAAAAATCTAGCTATTATTTCTGAAAATCTTATAACTATTCAATTACAGCCTGCGAAAGTTGTTTTGGATCGACCAATATATATGGGCTTTACTATATTAGAACTAGCAAAGAGTCATTTATATAATTTTCATTATTCAGTTATGAAAAAAATATATTTTGATAACATTACACTATGTTACACTGATACCGATAGTCTGTTATATTTAATACACACTCAAGATTTTTATGAAGATATGAAAAATAATATTGAGTATTTCGATACAAGTAATTTTAAGATTAATAATATTTACGGCATTCCGCATTCAAATAAACAAATACCAGTATTTTTTAAATACGAGATGGGTGGAGATGTTATTTCAGAGTTTATTGGTTTAAGAGCTAAATTGTATTGTATTGATACTTTAAGTTCCATAGTTATGAAAGCTAAAGGTGTAAAGAAATCTGTCTCTAAAGAACTGACCAAAGAGAAATATAAAAAGGTTCTAAATTGTAACATTAATTTTAGATATCCCATGTTTGTCATAAGATCCAAAAATCATAAAATCTATACCCAAAGAATCAACAAAATAGTACTCGATGGAAATGATGATAAGCATCAAATAAAAAATCAAATAAAAAAAAATAATGTTGCTACTTTGCCTTGGGGGCATTACAGTACTATATTTTAATCTTTTATGTAACATTTTAAAGTGTAAGAATTTAAGTATTTACCTAAATTGTATATGTTTTCATAGTAGTTTTATTGTACCTATATTTTATAAAACTATGAATATGTTTTTGATTTTATAAAACTATGTATTTTGTAATGAAATAAAACCTTGTATTTCAAATTAAATGTGTTTTAGTGTGTTTTTATACAATGATACCTACCCGTAAGATGAAAATCATAACATATTTTATAATAATTCATCATCATCATCCTCCTAGCGTTATCCCGGTTGCATCCTGGAGCCCGGGGTCCGCTTTCTAGTCTAACCAGATTTGACTGAATATTAGCTTTTCCACAGAGCGACTGCCGTCTGACCGCCGCAACCCGAAGGGATAGCCATATTCTATGGTTTAGACTAGATACATGAGGGCACTGATGCCTCTAACAACTGTCAAAGATCTTCTGATGACAGCCGCGACCGACAGCTTAACGTGCTCTCCGAGGCACGGAGGGGTGTGACATTTTGTGGCTGGTCACCCATCTATAAACCAGACGGTGACGAACGCGCTTAACCTCGCGAATCGCTTGATTCGAGCGGTCGCCACTGTGCCACGGGCCCCTCATATTTTATAATAATTATTACATGGAAAATTGATAGTTAAAATTTAATATCCAGCAGTGGATTGAATACGTGCTGATGATGATGATAATGATAGTTAAAATAAAAAATCTGTATGTATAGATTTATAACTTTATTTATTTTTGTATAATAAATGTTCACAAAATAGATACTTGCTCCTGCTATATATTTTATACTCTTTACAATACAAGTTATAGATGTCTTACTAAGTACTTGAACTATATTTTATTAAAATAAGATTACACTAATAAATTTAAATATAAATATGATGCATATTATACAAAGTATTAAAGTCTAATTAATACATTTTAATTTAATTAATATGATAAAATACAATACCTAATACATTAAAATAATAAAAAAATATCTTAAATTTTAATAATAATTAGTATAATTAAACATTAGATCTGCTTAACTTTTGCACTATTTTACTAACTAAATGATCAGTTTCGTTCATGATATCATCGTAATCACTTGTCACTATATACTGTACATTCACGCTCGCGTTATCAGTTTCAATGTTTTCTTCCATGTCACGACCATCCAAATCACAGATCTGAATTTTTATCAAGTGACGGGCGTGCCCTTGCTCCTTACGCACGATAAAAGAAGCCTTTTTAAAAGATTTTTTATTTTTCTTTCTTAATTTTCGCTCTGCTGGTTTTTGCTGTCGATCAGCATATGCTTTAGCTGCTACTTCAATATCCCAGCTCTCTCTATCTTGAGCATAATAAAAAGGATTGGTAATTGGGTCTGGGTCATCTACCACATTCTGAAAGAAAACAAAGAATATTATTACTGAATGACAAGAACTATGTATAATATAACAGTTATGTTTTGAAAATAATCCTACAGGTACAAACCTCTAAATTCTGAGGGTTGACGATGTCTAAAACGGGGCTGTAGGATATTGAGTGTGACATGATTCTGAAACAAGTATATTATTATTAGTTTAATTTAATTTTATTAATATATAACTTTTATAAAAATTAAATACTTACCACTTGAAAATACCTATAAAATCGTAAATAAAAGGACCTGCTTATGCAAAGGACAGCTACGAACTAACCGCTTATTTAATGATATGATCCAAGTTGCAAACACCATCTCCTATAACTTAGAAACAATAAACAATGCACAGGTTTCGACTTGTTCTTGTACTCCAGATATTGAGTACAAGAACAAGTCGAAACCTGTTCATTAGTGTGTAAGCGTTCAATATATAAAAATAATATAACTCTTTCTTATTACATAATTTGTCGACCGTATGGCTGAGTGGTTAGTGTATCTGACTCCCACACCGAAGGTCATGGCTTCGATTCCCGCACAAGTCAAATATTTGTGTGCATAAACATGGCTGTTTGTTTGACGAAAAAATATGCATATAAGTATGTTTATCAGTTGTCTAGTATCCATAGTACAAGCTCTGCTTAGTTTGGGAATATTAAGTATTATATTACCTAACCTACTGTATATAAATATTTCGGTTGTCTTTTAGTTGTAGTAATCGACAAGATGAAGTTGATCAAGCAGCCCATTACTCTTAAGGTTAATAATATCGAATTTAATGAATCTTCTCACACGATCAGACATAGCATTTTATTGCCAAATACGATTCGATGTATAATATGTGGTCCTTCAAATTGTGGCAAGACGAATGCTATGATTAGTTTACTGTTACATGAAAATGGATTAAAATTTACAAATATTTATCTTTACTCCAAAACTTCTTTTCAACCAAAATATCGTTTCTTAAGCGAAGTATTAAAAAGAGTGCCGCAGATTAATTTCTATGAGTTTAGCAATGACAAAGAGGTTATATCTCCAAATGAAGCTTTAGCAAATTCTGTGTTTATTTTTGATGATGTTGCATGTGAAAATCAAATAAATATCCGCAATTATTTTTGCATGGGTAGACATAAACAAATTGATTGTTTCTATTTATCGCAAACCTATTCAAAAATTCCGAAGCAATTGTTACGCGACAATGCTAATTTTCTTATGATATTTAAACAAGATGATGTGAATCTAAAACATATTTATGAAGAGCATGTTAGTTCTGATCTACAATGGAAACAGTTCAAAAACATTTGTCAAACTATTTGGAGTAAACCTTACAATTTTTTACTTATTAACAAAGAATCATCATTTAATAATGGACGGTATAGACAGAACTTTGATATATTTTATAAATTTGACTGATGGTTTATTAATTAATATATTTAAGTGATAATATTTAATTTTTCCTTGGTCAAACGCCGAGTGAAGTTACATATCTATAATTATTTCTATATGGCTAGACATATTTTTTTCTATTATGAAATCAATTGAAACTTATTTGTTAAACAGTTTGATACAATTTTTATACTTTTTAATGATTTACGCAGAATTTCCAATAAATAACGGAAGATACAGGCAGCATTTTGATACCTTTTGTTTTTTATTGTGACTGTAGTTACATATTTATAAACAAATTTAATAGAAAATACAGTTTAGTGCAATTCTGTCCTTACTTGAATTCGCTTGTCATTTAAGAAAAATGGAGAACAATATTAAGAAAGAATTAATAAAGTCTGTTGATTCTATAAAAAATAAAATAAAACAAATGAAAGATCAAGAACATGAAATCAACTTATCAATAGATAAAATGCTCAAACCTGTTTCGGAGCCCCTCAATAGCCTTGTGAAATCTAAAAAAAATGTTGAAGTCGATAAACATTTGAAAAATGAAACGTCCGAAAATTTTATGGAAATTGAGTCAGACGAAAATAGTTCAAGCTCATCAACTAAGTGTGTTAGTTTTCATGACGCTGTATTAAACTCAGCAAGTACTCCTAAAAATGAAAAAAAACATAACATAGAAACTTCTTTGGAAAATGAAGACATCTTTGGTATTTACGATGGAGTGAATGTGCCTTTTGGAATAAGAACTGAAAACAAAACTTTAATGATGGGCAACGAAGTAGTTTCATTTTCTAAAATTGACAGCTTAGACAATGATGATACAGTTTTAGTTAAAATTGGTAGTAATACTTATACTTTAACCCCGGGGCTTCAAGAACTTTTACTTCGAAAGAAACCCAATTTAAAGTTAATAACAAACATAGATAAACTTGTCTATAAAGATATACTAAATCATACTAATGCTCATAAGAGAGATTTTAATCCTAGGGGTCAGATAAGAGGTGATAAAGGAACTAAGTATCGTCAAATTATAAAGCCATTATTTTGTGAGGCTTCGATGGAAAAAAAACAAACTAAGCTTGGAGGTAGCTTGCCAAAACTTAAAAAATATAAGAAACACACTGATTTGGTGTATTGGGATGATCCCAATGAATTAGTTGATAGATTAAAATTATTAGTAGCTTCAAGAGATGCTGGTAACACAAATCATGATAATGAAATTTTATCAATAATTGAAGAATTAAAAGAAGCTAACATAATTAAAGAATAAATACTGATGACAAACAAGTTTTGACTTAGTATTACTAAACCGTTCAGAATGATATATGTTTGATTATTTTAACTCCATGATAGTATGTTCAGATACTGTATTGAAAAGGAGTTGACTGAAATTTCTAAGCATGAGTAAGGCTGATATTGTAAATGAAATTCATAAAAGTGCAAGGGTAAACTTTCCGCGAAGAACTGTTATTATGAAAGATATAGATGATCTTTGGCAGGCTGACCTAATTGATATGCAATCAATATCCAAAGAAAATAAAAGCTATAGATTTATTCTTACAGTTATTGACACATTTTCAAAATATGCTTGGGCGTTTCCTCTGAAATCTAAGAATAAAGATGTTGTATGTGACACTTTCAAGAGTTTGTTGAATGATGGTCGCAGTCCTAAAAATCTACAAACTGATAACGGAACAGAATTTTATAATAATAAATTCCAAAAACTTATGAAATCTTATAATATTAACCATTATTCAACCTTCTCCACAAAAAAAGCTTCGATAGTTGAGAGGTTTATCAGAACTTTGAAATCAAAATTGTATAAAGAATTTAGTTTAAAAGGTAACTACAATTGGATAGATAACACCCTCAAAAATGTTATTTATAAATACAACCACACCTATCATCGAACGATTAACGAAATTCCTGTAAAGGTCAGTAGTGTAAATAAAAAACGCATATTACAAAGATATGAAAAAAATATGAAGAAAATCAGTAGGAAACGCAAATATAAAGTAGGTGACTATGTACGTATCAGTAAGTACAAAGGAACATTTGAAAAAGGCTATACACCTAATTGGTCAATTTTCGCAAAATACAAAACACATCTATCACTTACCTGATTGAAGATACGATTCGAGGTCAACCTATTTTAGGAGCATTTTATGCTCAAGAACTTCAACAAACGAAACATCCTGACATATATTTAGTTGAAAAAGTTATTAAGCGTAAAGGTAACAGGGCTTTTGTAAAGTGGCTAGGTTTACCATCTACTGAAAATAGTTGGATTGATAAGTCGAATATTTTATGAGAACCAATAAACTTAATCTATCAAGTGACAAACTCATTGGTTTGTATGCCTATTTATTAAATATTTAATCCCAGATAAATCAGTCTTATTATGTGTATTGGAGAGAGTAGTCTTCTCAACTGGATCATAAATCATTTGCCATTTGAATTACATTTACCAGGATACAATTACTGTGGACCTGGTACAAAATTATTTAAACGACTAAAACGTGGAGATAAAGGTGTAAATAAATTAGACGAATATTGTAAAGAACATGATATTGCATATCACAAGTCATCAAATTTGAAGGATCGACACAAGGCAGACTTAATTTTGTTAAAAATGGCAAGGAAGCGCGCCTTTGCCCCTGATTCAAATACAGGAGAAAACATTGCTGCGCATTTAGTAATTAATGCCATGTTAACGAAAATTAAAACAGGATCTGGGCTAAAAACACGTCATCAAAAGTCTTCGAGTAAGACAGCATCTGGAAAAGGACTTAAAAAAAAATTTAAAAATCTAATTACTGTTGCGGCAAAACGTATGAAAAAATTGAAACCAAAATAGAATTAGCAATGGCTGCTGCCAGAGAATTAGCTGATGATTCATCCATTAAGGTTCCTCGAGTTATTCCTATACCAAAAACTGGTGGAGTATTACCTCTGATTCCTATTTTCGCGGGATTATCAGCTGCAGGAGCTTTAGCAGGTGGTGCAGCTGGTATTGCAAAGACTATAAATGAGTACAAGATGGTAAAAAAACTGTATGAGGAATCAAAGAGACACAATAAAAAAATGGAGGCTCTTTGCATTGGAAAAGGACTGCACCTTAAACCGCATAAAAATGGACTTGGAATCTTCGTATCAAAAGCAAAAAACTAAAATACCGGCTACCCAACCGCGCCTTAACTAACTTAGATATTTTGAAGTATGGACGAAGCATCCCATATTTTAGAGGTGTTTTTATGAGAGATGAGCTCCCTAAGTGTCCCTACAAAAGAGAATGTGGAGTTGTTAATTTAGATATATCTAAGAATCCAGGTTCTCATTGGGTAGCCTATGCAAAACATAATCAATATATTGAGTATTTTGACAGCTATGGAAATCTTAAGCCTCGCAAGGAAATTATAAATTACTTAGGCTGTAAAGTCCAATACAATTACGAAAATATACAAGGCAATCATCCTTTCAATTGTGGACATCTATGTTTAAAAAATTTTAAGGACCTTTTGGCGTAGATATGGAATAAAATAAACAGTAGGGCTCAAAACTGTTCAGTATGCAAGTATGTCTATAACGGTAACTATCTCTGGCAGCAAATCAGAATTAGAATCATATTTTCAACCACCTCTGAATTTATCTGGAAATTATGAGTGCGGTTTGCTGTATTGTTCAATTTTAAACTCAGCATCAAATGTGTATTCTAGTAATACTAAAATTCCACCTATTATCAGGATTGAATGCGATATAGTATACGGCTCTTACACCAACGGATTACCAACTCATATTATTCATGAATTTGTACCTAATACTACTGCAGGAGACCATTACATAGAAACGCCTCAAAGTGTTATTTACATACCCGTGAACAAAAATATAATTTCATCTATATCCATTAAGATTGTTGATCAGTTTAATCATCTCATTAACTTTATAGATCATATTCAATTACGTCTTCATTTAAGAAAATCAAAATGATATTATATAATATAAACCCTCCACTCAAAATAAAACACCTTATTTCTCCTAGAACCACTAAGGTGCATAGACGTAAGAAAAAAGTGAACAAATTAACTAAGGCAAATATAGACTTTCTTAAAGCTCTGGGTTTTCAAGTATGAATATGCTGCAGATTAATGATTTACCACACTTTGATACTTCTATCGAAAGTTATGAAATCCATTCTTATAATCCGTACAACAACTGCTTTAGAGAAAACGATGAAATTCGAATTCCCATACACCAACAAGACATATACGTGCTACCATCAGCCAGCGCAATTTATGTCGAAGGGCGAGTCAAGTTCTTTGGCAAAGATGGAAAACCGATTGAGAAAACTGGTACATTTAATAATAATTTTATTATGTACCTATTTCAAGACATCAGATACGAAATTAATGGTATTGAAATAGATCGTATAAAAAATTCGGGAATAACAACTACAATAAAGTCATATATCTCATTTAATGAAGCGGAAAGTAAAGTTGCTAACTTGTGGGGTTGGAACTTAGAGGGATTTCAAAATAAGGATCATTTCAGTGCTTTAATACCATTGAATATGATTTTAGGATTTGCGGAAGATTATAATAAAATTGTAATAAACTGTAAACATGAACTTATATTGAATAGAAGTAACTCTAACTTAAACAGCATTATGCTCACTGATGATATTGCAAACTTCCAAATAGATATAGAAAGAATACAATGGAGAGTACCACACATAAAAGTCTCAGATCGTGAACGGCTAACTTTGTTAAAACATTTAGAAAAAGGTAAACCTATTCAAATGGCTTTTAGAAATTGGGATTTGTATGAGTACCCCTTACTGCCTAAAACTACAAAACATTCATGGTCAGTTAAAACTGCATCACAGCTAGAAAAACCTAGATATGTAATCTTTGGCTTACAAACTAATAGAAAAAATAATAAACTGAAAGATAGTTCACTGTTCGATCATTGCGAGGTAACAAACGTGACCTTGTTTTTAAATTCACAATATTATCCATATGAACCTTTAAGTTTAAAGTTTTCTGAGAACAAATACAGTATATTATACGACATGTACTCAAAATTTCGCCAGTCATATCACAACTGTCCAGTCGATCCATTGCTCAATCTAAAGGAATTTAAAGAAAAGGCTCCCTTGTTTATCATAGACTGTTCAAGGCAAAACGATAGTCTAAAGACAGGTCCAGTAGATGTTCGATTAGAAATTGAATGTTCAAAATCGATACCAGATAATACGGCTGCGTATTGCTTGATTATAAACGATCGAATTGTGGAATACAAACCACTGAGCAACATTGTGCGTAGGCTATCATGATTGCCATTGTTGACGTCCAAGGCTTTAAAACAGAAGCAAATGAATTTATACTAAAAGAAATAGCTATATGGTATAATAATAACCTTCAAGTGTTTTTAATTAAACCGCCATTTCCTTTTTACGATTTGACTAAATCAGAAAGACGACAGGTTTGCTGGATTGAACGAAACAGAAAAATATACTGGGGCGAAGGATTTATACCTTACTCAAATTATCAATATTTAATTTCAGATGTTTTAAAAGATAAATGTGTTTACGCTAAAGGTCTTGAAAAAGTGTTATGGTTGAAGAATATGTTAAATACTAATAATGTAATTAATTTAGAAGATAAATGTTGTCCTAACTTGTTAAGTTTATATGATCGCTATAAATGTTCTGAAGATTTGTACAATTGTATCTATCATGACTCAATATGTGCTTTAAAAAATGTTCTGTGTTTAAAAAAATGGTGCATTGATAATAAACTTTTTAAAGATTGATAATATACATTGTTTTATTTTACTTAATAGTTTCCTTGACTCACTAACATATCCATTTATTTTTAAATAGTTGACATGATTACATTGATATTACATGAAGTGAGGTTCATTAGGTACACACATTCATAATAAAACTCACTAAAAGCTACTATTGATCACTAAGAAAAGGAATTAAATTGCTAAACATAATGTTAATTATAACAGTATGGTATTACTGGGCACTCTCGGTGATGCAGAACACATTATATTAATCGATCGGATATTGAAGTAGCAGCTAAAGCATATAATGATCGACAGCAAAAACCAGAAGAGCGAAAATTGAAAAAAATAAAATTGATCGAGTCGAACTTGATATTATTGTTAGTGAATGTTAAGTATATACGATACGGTGAAAACGATTGGGGATTCTGTATCATGCAGTTCGAGCGAAGCGAGAACAAATGATACAGAATCCCCAATATTACACTACTTATCTACACCGAATTAAATAAAAAAAAATATGTATCATAGTATAAAAATATTTAATAACACGCATACGATAAGCACGAAATTACTTAGCAGCGAACATTGACTATCGTTGAAAAAACCACTTTGTGTATTTAAAACAGGATTATTTTAAAAAGTAAATCGATGACATACATATTTTATGAGTTTTAACTGTAGAGGTATTCTATCTACACCGAATTAAATAAAAAAAAAACATGTATCGTAGTATAAAAATATTTAATTACACGCATACGATAAGCACGTAATTACTTAGTAGCGAACATTGACTATCGTTGAAAAAAACACTTTGTGTATTTTAAACAGGATTATTTTAAAAGTAAATCGATGACATACATATTTTATGAGTTTTAACTGTAGAGGGATTCTATCTACACCGAATTAAATAAAAAAAACATGTATCATAGTACAAAAATATTTAATTACACGCATACGATAGGCACGTAATCACGGAGCGCGCGAAACAAAGAGTGGCATTTGACATTATTTTTTCGTTCCGGGTTAACGATTTTAAGACTCGCTTCGTATTTTTGGCATCAAGAAATGTTCAATGATTTGAATAGAACAGAGAAAAATAATTTAAAACATTACGTAATAGAAAAAACAGTCAATTCAGACCGAGTATAGCGCTGTAACCAAAAAGGGAAAATAGTCACTTGTGCGCGGTCTACGGCATTTCGAAAAAGGGAGAATAGTCACTTGTGCGCGGTCAAGCGGTTAACACCTCAGAAGACATCAGACGCCAACAAATACTTTATGGTCGTAGCAAAACTTAGCAAAGACGTAATCCAGCAAGTAGCGGACATAGTCGCGAATCCACCGGACAACAACAAATTTGAAGCACTCAAAAATCGGCTTTTACAAATTTATGAAGAATCGGAAACTAGACAAATACAAAAATTGATTTCGGAAATCGAGCTAGGAGATCAAAAACCCAGTCAACTACTAAGAAGAATGAAGGAGCTGGCGAGAGGAAAAATAGAAGCGGACACCCTAAAAATATTATGGCAAGGACACTTACCTTCATCTCTAAGAGCAGTGCTCACAGTGACGTCAGCAAAGGATTTAGAAGAATTGGCTGTGATAGCTGATAAGGTAATGGTGACCCACCAACCAGCGCAAGTCAACGATGTAGCCCACAACAACCAGGAAAAGTCGTCAGTCTTTGATGTAGCTACAATTATGGTAGAAATAACTAAGATAAACCTAAAGATAGCGGAAATGGATAGAGGAAGAAGCAGATATAGAATCAGAAGCAATTTCAGAAACTCTTCACATTCACGTTCCCGGTCGAGACCACGAAGAACGCCAGAAAGTCCTAATTGGGTGTGCCCATATCACTTCAAGTACCGGAGCAGAGCCAGAAAATGCGTCGCGCCTTGCAACTGGAAGCCAAGGACCGTATCAACCAACTCGGAAAATTAAGAAGACTACAACCGGTGGCGGGAAGTTGTGCAGTCAGGGATTACCGCCTTATCGTAAGTGACCGAAAATTGCATATAAAATTTCTTATTGATTCTGGTGCATGCATTTCTGTAATTCCTAAATATGTAGTTAAAAATAAATGTGAGTTAGATTTTAATTGTAAATATAAACTCTATGCTGCTAACGGCTAAGAAATAAAAACCTATGGTACCAAAACGTTAACATTCGATTTAAAATTGCGTAGTCCCTTCTCATGGACATTTGTAGTGTGCAATGTTAAACAACCAAAACTCGGCGTAGATTTTCTTAACCATCATAAATTAATTGTTGACATCAGTGGTTGTTGTTTATTAGATAAAGTAACTAACCTGGCAGTCAACGGAATGATCGTAAACCATTATATTTCAGCAATTTCTACCGTGCGTAAAGATCATACCATATATTATATATTTATAGGCTAACCTCGTTGGTGGCTACCAATGAGGTTTGCTACAATGTTACAGGCCGCCAAGAAGAACGACATTCCAATAGCGAACACCGGGCTCTGGCGAGGTGAGCACTGTTTTGAATCGCAGTCAACGAGGAAACAGCTGAACAGGCACTCACGGCCACGTGTACGACGGACGCTAATTTTTGATAAAAATTTTAATGTGTTTTCTATGTTTGATTATATTGTGAGTACCTATTTACAATAATAACTGAAGTGATGTACAAATGCTGTTTTACTTACCATCTCCTCGCCCGCAAATCTACGCCCGCTCATAATTTGAAGAAACAAACGATAGTAGAAGGATAAAATGGAAAGAATGCAGTAGAAATCCCTTAACCCACAGTCGAAAGACTTTATCAGAAGTGGTTACGAAGGGCAGATGAACAGGAGATGGCATTCGATCATGGAAAAACAGATCCCGTGTGAATACCCATGATTTTCTTATCAATAACGAAGCGATTGGGCAAAGCCGTTACTAGTAACGTAACCCGATTCTGTTCGTGAAATTACATTCCTGACGATGTTGAAGCTGATATTGTAAGATGGTGGAGAAACACCAACATCATATTGTGTTATTAGAATCGCCTTAAGCGACACATTGAAGAGGCGCGCCGCGTTAATATGAAATGTGACGGCCGCATTTTAAGGAATTGCTATTCGCAAGGTTCGGCAAATTGAAGAGATCATTACTGGATTGATTGTGAACCCAATACATACACCATCATGTAAGCAAGGAGGTATCTCTTTAGCAACCTCAACAGGATAACCAACCTACTTTATTATGCGACAGGCCACAAATACGAATTTGACAACACGATGACAGCTCAATACAGTTGTGTCGTGCACCTACAATAGAAAAATATCACTGAAGAGAAAAAAAATCGAGAGCTAAAATATCGCGTTGCGATGATGATAAATGAAACGTGTTTAGTTGCGGATTTATAATTGGACGGATTCTGCCACCAACGTCGTCATCATAGGCACAAGATGGCAGTAAAGCAAAGTTAAAGATGGTGTCGCTGTTATAAAAATGCTGGAGAGAAGATCGCCACTTATTTTCAGGTTTCAAAAGATATCCGAGAATACAGTTAAAAAAAGTTATAGTAGAGAAAACGTTAACGTTAGTGAAACTAGTAAATGGTATGGTATCCACATCGACTATATCATTTTACAGCGAGACAAGACAATTCCTAGGTTTGGTCTACATTGGACATCCGTAAGTACAGCCGCGAAGGGTGAGTTGTGCGCTACACTGATGGTTATAACAACATGGTATAGTTACAACTTGAAAGATATGGTACCTACAGTATTAATTTTGGGACAACAGAACTTTCAGTGGTGTCTCACGACCGAAGTTGAGTCTGAGTACCACTCGTGAGATTTGTAAACCCTATCAGTGACACAACTAGTCGAAGTTTTCATTAATCTTGATGGTCAACATCTCATGAGTACGAGAAACGCATACCTTCAGTTTATCTTAGCATATGATGTTGCTGTCATGTAGTGAGACGTGACTGCCTCTGTGATCCATTGGATAGTGTAAACTACTGCTGATTGGAGGTCACAGGTTCGATTCCCGGGTCGGGCAAAAGTGTAATTAGGTTTTTCCGAATTCTCAGTATGATATGCCGGGTAACGGCAATAGGGTCGCTATTACGTGGGACTTAACAATTCATGGCGAAATGTGGGTGTAATACTACCCCTCTGCCGACTCCGACTCCGAGGATACACGCGTGAGTCTATAGTGAGACGTCAAATGGCATATGCTGAGTTTTTGTCTAGAATCTCTTTAGCTCCCTTGTCTTATAAGAGCTTGAAACTTTTCAGAGTTCGTTAACCTCAAACTCCTTTAATTTTGAATCCAAGAGACTTTTGTTAAGGTGGTAAATCATGTCAAATTAAACAATAGTTGATTTCAGGTAAGCTTAAGTGTCGGTGAGCTAGTCAAATCTGCACATTACAAGGACTGATTTGGCGATGGAGCAAGCGTGTCTTAGAGTGAAGAATGCGACTCAGTAAACGTAAGGACGGCCGGCTGCTAGGTGGACCGACGACCTGAAAAAGTTAGCTGGGTTGGACTTGATGCGGTAGGCTGATTGATTGATTACAGGTAAAGCAGAAACAGGCTCCCGATATTCAGAACCTAGCACGAATAAGGCTATGTTGGATTCAACGGTCAGGTGAAGTGGGCACATGCGTAGCTTAAATCAAGCCGCTATGTCATCGTTCCTACTACCTATGTATCATCTTCGTCCGTTACACAAATAGTGCACGATTGGCGTAGTGGTTAAAGCGACCATCTCACCACTTCACACTGTGCCGAGTGTTGTAGGTTCATTCCTACACGAGACAACACTTTGTGGTCCTCAAGTACCGCTTCACACTGAGCTGAGTGTTATGGGTTCAGTCCCCATACGAAACACTGTGTGTAACCCACAAATGGTGGTTTAGATGTACTTGAATGTCTGTTGGTTGTATGTTTGTAAAGTCCCCCGCGACACATTATTTATAGCTAGTGCATGAAAGATGACTTAAAATGTACAGTAACAATTAGTCATAACTAGAGTTTTGGATAAGTCTCTATGAATAAAAGTAAAGGAGATGAATATGCTGCACTGGATGTGTGGTGTCACGCGCATTAGGAACTCCCGCATCCAGGGTAGCCTTCATGTCCGTGACATTGCTGACAAATTGCAGGAGAGTCGTCTACGCTGGTATGGCCACGTCTTACGTCAACCGGCATCTTACGTGGGTAACAAATGTCTTGCCATACTACCTCCGCCGGGCCCCGGTAAACGGGGAAGGCCAAAGAAATGCTGGCTTGACGTCGTAAGGGATGATATGCGTGCCAATCGACTTACCACCAGGGATGCTGAAGACCGTGCGAAGTGGAGGAGACATAGCCGGAAAGCGGACTCCGGGCTCCAAAGTGTGGGTTTTGAAGCGCAACCGTGACAGCGCTAAGATGATGATGATGATGATGATGAATAAAAGTAAAGCATCAATCGATTTAATCTTGTTCACAAGTAGGCTCATTAAAACTTTTATGCTTCAGGATTTTGAAGACCTGGTAGAAATATTTACTACTCTAACCAAGATTTTCGATGAGGATGAAGTGCCTGCGATTAATGGTAACGAAATTGAACAGAGTCCTAAGATATCGACGGTGAGACAGCATCCATTCCTGATGAGAAGACATGACTGCTGCCAGCGTCGATAGTCTCCGCACCGTAGGATGACTCGCTAAGTAATGGTTACTTGAGTAAAGGTATGCATGTACTTGTGTTGTATAGTTGTAGCTCCACGCTTTAAGTCGATCGGAAGGGTCCAGTATGCCCTGTCCATGGTTGTGAATCGGTCGAAAGGGCCCTGTACGCCCGGTCCGCACTCTGATGATTAATTGAAAGGGCCTAGTCAGCTGAGCCTGTCAAGCCTAGTATGTAGCATTTTGGTATTCGGTATAAGCCTGTGTAGCATTTTGGTATTCGGTCAGTAGGACCTGGTACCCCAAGAGGGTGCCACGGTCCATACTATGCCTGTACCATGGTTGGTATACTAAACAGTAGCGATGTATTTCATTCTGGTCATGGTTGGTATACTACGCAGTAGCGATGTATTTCATTCTGGTCAGAAATGGCCAAGCAAATGTTAATGTGCATCTTTACTTATTGAACAGGTCTGGAGGAATAATGCTGCGTCCTGTAGATGCTGGACACCATGCGCACGAGGTCGTGCGATTCGTCAGAATGGCCGTATAGGCTAACCTCGTTGGTGGCTACCAATGAGGTTTGCTACAATGTTACAGGCCGCCAAGAAGAACGACATTCCAATAGCGAACACCGGGCTCTGGCGAGGTGAGCACTGTTTTGAATCGCAGTCAACGAGGAAACAGCTGAACAGGCACTCACGGCCACGTGGCCGTCTAACGAAATTGAACAGAGTCCTAAGATATCGACGAAAATTAGCGTCCGCCGTACACGTGTACGGCGGACGCTAATTTTTGATAGAAATTTTAATGTGTTTTCTATGTTCGATTATATTGTGAGTACCTATTTACAATAATAACTGAAGTAATGTACAAATGCTGTTTTACTTACCATCTCCTCGCCCGCAAATCTACGCCCGCTCATAATTTGAAGAAACAAACGATAGTAGAAGGATAAAATGGAAAGAATGCAGTAGAAATCCCTTAACCCACAGTCGAAAGACTTTATATTAAATAAATATCCAGAGATACTCAAACCTATGTCATTTAAAGAGATGTCTCTTGATAATCTTTTTTAATCATTATAAACTAATGTGTTAAATTCCTTTTCAAATGTCGTCATATGCATATTTTAACAAAAGCTACTGATTCCAACTGCATATGTTGCGCACGTGCAAAATATACGGGGAGCATAGTTTTGGCCAAGGCTGTCTATTCTAAACTCTTCGATTCTTGTAACACGTTTCTTATCGTTTATTAAAACATTATTTTAATTTTATTGACTAATAATACTTAAGTAGCCATCGATTTAACCCGGTATACATACATACATAGATTCACCCCGGTTTCGGTATATCTAATATATATATATGAGAAGGCAAAACATGTTCAATCTGTAATTGTTACAAATACTCATCCATCTTAAAACAAACATCTAAGTTTGTGTCAACTCATGAAATACTCCGTAGCCGTCACAAACAAGACAAGAGCGGCATTTTATAAACAGATAAAACCAAACTTTAAAAATTTTTCATGATGTGTGAAAATTTAATTTTTTTATTGTAAAGAGGCTATGTAACATAACGAACACGTCAGGCGCCTGTTTTACTTCCCTCGTAAAATATTAAACATTCACGATATAAAGTATCACACAGTCAACGTAAAATCTATAAAACCATGATTAATTCATATCCAGAAGGGAATTTAGTAGGCAAGAGTGGATATTTCAGTCTTGTTTGTGACACTAAAAATCTCCCAATAGGCGTAAATGGAGTAACAACTTCTTGTCGACAGTGAAATGACGAAATTTACAAACGAGTTACGCACCCGAAGAAATTCCAGAGTGCTCCCGCGAGGTGTAAGTAAACGAGCTGGAAACTTCAGGTTGCGGGGAAATTTCATACACGAAAAGATAAATAAATTATTAAGTGGAGAGAATAGGGTACTTTCTTGACGCGCCGCCGCCCCAGTCCTCCCGAGAAGCGCTGCGGCAAATGCTTTAAGCATTCTATGATACATTGTGGATATTTTTCCTTCCCTTGTGGCTATCATTTTATGTCGTCGCTAATGAAAACGGACAGACATTTGTTTAATCTGTTTTGATATCTTTCTATATCGTGTTTATGATTTTATTTATTGTATAATAATTAAAAAAGCTCCATAAAGTCACGGCGCTCCGTCCCTCGGCGATTTCTTGCAATTAACATAACATAAATCCACGCCTTTTATCCCCGAAGGGTAAGGCACAGGTGTGTTACACACCCACACTTCGCCAGTTATGTTTCGGTCCCAATGCAATAGGGGGCGAGCCTATTGCCATCTACCGGGCACATTGTTAAGCGAGCGATAATCATTAAAGTAGATAGTAAAAATAAATATTTTTGAAACTGGTTTAAACCATATAATTGTGTATAGCGAAGATCATTCGACATTTGTTCCTTGGAAGTGACAATGTTCTGTCAAATCGGATTAGGCTACAAGTAGGACTCTGGCTACCAAGGCGAAAGTTTTAGATGCATGGCGATTTTTGTCTATAGCATTTGGTATGATCATCACACAGTCTATTATAATCCACTTGTGACTTTGTTCCTTGTGTACGTAAACGAACTCTGTCAAATGAAGTTCGATGACGCCAAGATAACAGCGTTCGCCGATGATACAGCACTGACGTTCATTGGAAATACATGGCCTGAGGTTTTTTGTAAGGCCCAGCGTGGGTTCAATGTTGTTCAGGAATGGTTAGCCAGAAACTCATTGACCCTCAACGCTGATAAAACCAACTACATGACGTTTACTCTCCGTCAGTCCACACAACCCCCACCAGCGCTATCCCTAGTGGCCCATAACTGCTCCCAATCTCTATGTCAGACCTGCAACTGTCCCCAATTAACACGTGCAACAACTACAAAATATCTTTGCATTACACTTGACAACAGTCTTTCCTTCTCACCCCATATGGAGCTTTTGCAAAGTAGAGGCAGAAAATTAATTTATATATTCAAAACTCTTCGATAATAAAACAAGTTTACTTTGCGCTCTGTGCCTTTTCAGTTATTGCATTTCATCTTGGGGCGGTGCACCAAAAACACTACTTCTAAAGATAGAAAGAGCTCAAAGGGCCATCCTAAAAGTGAGCACCTTTAAAAGGTACACTTTCTCTAATTCTGAACTCTTTAAATGTTGTGAAGTTCTGACGGTTAGACCACTTTTTGTTCTGGATACTATTCTTATCCAACATGTTGCAACCCCCTACAAAAGTATAGATAAAAGGCGTAAATATACATAGGGTTAGTGAAATTTAAAAAAAGGAGTTTTACTCATTCAAAAAGATTTAATCACTTCCTGGGACCAACTTTGTACAATAAAGTAAATAAGGAAGTTCCTATTTACCATCTTCCTAGCCGTGCCTGTAAAAAAATAATAAGTAAGTGGCTTCAAAGTCGTGATTACCAAGAGACTGAAAATTTTATAAATCCAATCATGTCACACACAGACACGAATGCAAAGACTCCCCCACCCACCCACACACGTATACGCACACACAAACTCACGCACACACACCCTCACGCACACTCACACACACATACACACACTCACACAAAAACACACCCACACACACTCAAATGGCTATCTCGCTCTGATTAATTATGTAGCTGTATTTTTCTAAGTATTTTTTCATTTCTTTATTTGTTTAAATTTCAATAAACATTTTTAATTGAAATAGATTAAATACCAACAACTAATTTTTTTTAAGTAACTGTGCTTTGTATTATTTATTAAATATCGAGGGAAAGGGACTGGTATCCTTAACACAGGTTACCCTGTAACCTAGCTAGGATGCCAGTTGCGGTCCGTAAAACAATAATGACTGTTACTATGCTTGTATTTTGTAATCCTACCGTTTTTGTATATGTATCAAATAAAGAACGTATCGAATGTAAAAAAAAACACTACTGGCCACAGGCGTCTCCAAATTTGCACAGCGATAGCATAGTTAGACAGTAGGAGGTTTAGCCTACAATACTACGCTGGTTATTAAATTTTGTGAAGCGCGGCAAATGAAAGTGAAATAATAGAATTTTATTTTAACGAATCAATTCAATTGTGCATCTCCTAAATAGAATTTCACACAATCTCTTCTGTGATAGAGCCTGCCAGTGGTCTTCAAAACACTAGTCTTTAACAATGTTAATTATATTCGTATAAGCCTATACTTACCTTTTAAAATTTAGTCTCTGATTATAAATAGCATAATAGTATTTGATTTAGTATTCATTACATATACATCTGAATTATTTATTAATTTGTCAATTTGCTATTATTTGGCGGTGTACGTGCCTGCACTCTCAGATTGATTCCCGCAAAACAGCCTTGTTATCAAAGTACATAAATATGTAAATAAACTTATCAAACTTTAGACCCTAGAATTTACGTAATATTAAGGTATACGGATTCATGACAAACTTTACTGAAAAGGATTTATACAGGGATTAGATGTTTCTGCGTAACACGGGATATTAAGAAAGAAAACATACATACATACATACATAATACAAACATACATACATAGACTCACGCCTGTTTCCCGGAGGGGTAGAAAAGAAAATAGAAAAGTTAAATAGAATAATATCGATACCTTTGGGTAGAAAGGTCGTATAAACCAAAACCCGACTTTTCAGGAGAGCAAAAAAAACAATTTATTTTTACCTAAAAATTCATAACCTTTTTCTTTTTGAAGTTATAAAAAAATGATCTATGAGAAAGTTTCTTAAAATTTGCGAATGAAAAAGGTTAAATCATCAAAATGATCATCATGATTATAAATGGTTTTTAATACAAAAGAACTACATATATGCGTTTTTACGACAGTAAATGTGCCCATAAGCTTACCAAAAATGGATATACGACTTTTACAGTTTTTTTAAAGTACATTTTCATGGGGTGTTAGAATTTATTTTTCATAGACGTAAATCCAAGCTAACTTCAAAACTAAAGAAGATAGATAGGTTTTGATGATATAACCTTTTTCATTCGCAAATTGCAAGAACCTTTCTCAAAGATAATTTTTCTAATAACTTTAAAAACAAAAAAGATATAATTTTTTATGTAAAAAAACGTTTTTCTGCTCTCCTGAAAAGTCGGGTTTTGGTTTATACGACCTTTCTACCCAAAGGTTTCGATATATAAATGGGTTTTTACGACAATAAATGTGACCATAAGCTTACAATAAGTGGATATACGTCCTATACAGTATTTTTAAAGTAAATTTTCATGAGGTGTATTAACCAAGAATTGTTGTTTTCTTAGACGTAAATCCAAGCTAACTTTAAAATTAAAGAAGATAGATAGGTTTTGATGATATAACCTTTCTCATTCATAAATTGTAAGAACCATTCTCATAAATAATTTTTTATAACTTCAAAAACAAAACAGTTATGAATTTTTATGTTAAAAAGAAATCGTTCTTCTGCTGTCCTGAAAATTCGGGTCTTGATTTATACGACCTTTCTACCCAAAGGTATCAATATGCAATAAGGATTTACGACGTCGAATTTAAACTATGCTTGGGTAAAGCATTTAACACGTTAGGGCGTATAAACCATTTACAATAAACGACTTTTCTTACTAGCCCTGAGTTAATAAAAATTATGGTCATTACATCATAACAAACCTACAAAAAGAAAACATTCGGCTTTTACACTGAAAATTTACCTTTTTTAAGAGACCATGACCGAAAATTTCTGGGTCGTATTAACCATTTTCGTGCGGTTTTCTGCATTTCATACACCTATACAGATCGATAGAGAAAAAAAATCTGAGAAAAATGGTATACATACATACATAGTCTCACGCCTATAACCCCGAAGAGGTAGGCTGAGGTGTATTTCTACACCCACTTTTCGCCAGATATACTTTAGTCCCACATAATAACGGGCGAGCCTATTGCCGTACCGGGCACATTTCCAGACTCCGTGCTGCTACTGAGAATTTCGTGACAGAAAAACCGAATAACACTGCCCGACCCAGGAATCGACCCCGGGACCTCCGGATCCCACGCGCACATTTATGCCGCGAGAACAACGAAGCAGTCGTATAGGGTTTGATGTCGAGTATTCCGTCTCTACGCGAAGATGGTATTTGCATCGTGTTATCCCTTAGTCGCCTCTTACGACACCCAGGGGCAGATAGGGGGTGCTGACACTTTTATTCTATGCCGTCAACCACACGGCATGGTATATATAACTCAATTTGGCCAAAATGGTTTATGCAACCTTTCTACCCAAAGGTATCGATATGCTTGTTAAAAAATCAATTCAAAAAACTTTTTACTGAATACTTTAGTTAACAAAAGTAGTAATTTACCTCCGCTAGGAAAAAATTGTCTAGATTGATTTTTCAAACTACTCCAAAACTTGAAGACATTTTTATGGATCACGCAAAATTAAATTATGGTCATCTGTGAACATCGAACTCAAAAGAAGTGGTGCAGTGCGATAGTGATAAGTTCGGTGACACTTGATCAATAATTTCAATATGCGTGTAGCCAAAATTAAACAATTAAACGAGCAGATACTACTTTTTATACAATGGCAAGTAGGTATTATAGTTAAGACAAGCACAGCACAAACAAGATTACTTGATACATCCAGAAGAAACTTGGTAACGAATTCTGCATTATGACGTATTATGAAGTTTGTAAAAGCAAAGTTGTAGTGCTAACTGATGGAATAACGTTAAGACAAGGTCTTAACCTTATTCACAGCCACTAATTAAGTTTACGCCGCAGTTACAACCTTGTTCGACCAGTGACAATGTTGACGTAGACATCTTGAAAAACTCGACCGCAAACCGACCAACAAATATAAAACAAAGGTATTGTAAAACTACTTTCTGTCCCACGAAAGCTTAAAAGTAGGATTAAACGTTAATTGAGAATATATTTTTTAAGATAAGTAGTTTCAGTTTCTAAACGAGTTTTTATATTGCTTTCAGTAAGCACCTACATCATAGGCAATTGCACATAAATACGTTATGATGGCGTTCAACACCATTTTACATATATGATGATGATCTCATCATTGTAATTTTTGTTTTGTCGTTTTGCCCACGCACTGCCTCTTAAAATACGTAGCCCTTCAGATACAGGCCCACCTTATAGGTACAAATGTATACAAAGAAACAAACAAATCGGTATTGCTTGTAGAAAATTCTAGTCATCGTCATATAAACTACTTACAAATAATCTTGCAAGAAATATTTTATAACCTCTTGGAAAATTATGCCCACATAATATTTTTTATGTTCTCATTCGATCACAATTTAGAGAAGCACCGCAGTATACATAATGTAGTGTACACTCGTCGCCTAATAGATGACAAAGTTATCTAAACCGAAGTGCTCCCTAAAGCACATTCTGTCTTACCCACTACATTATTCAGGCTCGTTAACTCACGAAAGCAGAATTAGTTTTTTACGTCATGTTCATGAGAAACTTTATGAATAAAATTGTGATTTGTACATACATACATACATAGACTCACGCCTGTTTCCCGGAGGGGTAGGCAGAGACTACGGAACGCCATTTGCAACGATCCTGACATACCTACCTCACTGGCTTCACTCATTCCCATCAAGTTTCTCATGCATGCTCTTCTGTTAAGGGTACTTCTGACTTGTCCTTTTTTCAGGATGTCTCCAATCTGGTCAGAGAACGTCCGCCTAGGTCTTCCCCTTTGTCCTGTTCCATTCACACTTACCTTATATATCTTCTTTGTCAGTCTATCGTCATCCATCCTCTCCATGTGCCCAAACCATCTTAACATCCCTTTCTCAATGCTTTGTAAAGGAGAGTATTGAAAGGCGTGATTGCTGAGTAAATACTGATCTTTATTATAAGAATACATCGCTTATATATTATATGGGGGCATCTCTACACTACACCTCCGCCCCTGGGAAAAATAAAATAAATTACACATATTTATTTTATTTTTTAACCTATCAATAAACATGTCAAGAGTAAACATAATTATAAAATAAGATGTTTATATAATTTTTAAGTAAATATGTATAATAAAGGTTACAATGGCATATTCACGATAACATAATTGATTACATTGATTGTTATTACAAAAATATAGAATAAGACGTTACAAAATAAAAATAAAAAAACACAAAAAAAAACAATGTAAAACATGGAATTACAAAAGTATAAAAGGTTAAAATAAAATAGTTATGATTTTTCTCTGTATTCCATAATTTTATGAATCAAAATATTTTAACCATAACATAAAATTACATTATAATTCAGGAGAAATCGAAAAGTGATTAAAAGTAAAATAAAGTATTTTTTTAAATGTATACAGTAAGGAAATATTATTTGTGTTGCGCACTGTTTACATGGATAAACAATATTATAAAACACCATATTACACATTAAAAAAATAAACAATAAAACTGGTAAACCGTTATTAATGACAACTGATAAAATACATATAACACAAACATGAAACACCTTGATAATATTTAATATGTAAAAGCAATATAACATTTATTAGAAACATTTATTTGATAACAATTTAAATTCACTTTTCTCATTTTTATGAAAATATTTCTCTCATTTTAATAAAATCTTGCACAATTTCCTATTTAACACTTCAATCTCTTTGTACATTATATTTTAATGCATATACTTATCCTTCATTTGTTATATATAGGTACACATCGTATTAATTATTTACTATCGTTTTAACCACATTTAAATTGTAAGGTACATAAATCATATCATACAGGACTACTCGGTACCTGTTACATTTTCTTAGCGCACATTATTATATTCGTCATCATTATTTATTTATCATCATCATATTTATTTAATATATTCTCTTATAATATCTCATGGCGCATAATATTTTATAACATAATAAATCTAGTTTAGAGTCAATATTTAAGACATACATGGTCACCAACAAATCTCACGGAGAAACTTCATTTACACCATGATCGAATATGAAGGTCATTACCCTAAACCTGTACCTTACCATGTGTACCTATTATATATTTAATACAATATCCTACATTTCAAAATCATGACACATTTCCATTCCAATTAAATTATTAGGCCAATAAAATTTGCAATGCATTTGGTTGATCAGACCAATTCATACAACAAATTTTATGTACCAAATAATTCCCAACTAACAAAATCTAAACAAAACATTCAATATTATATTTTAAATCGTAATCCCATATCACTTAACACACTATACAATCAATTTATTTTATTGGACCATACTAACATCTATATTTAATATCAAAGTTCTATTTTTAGCAACATTTATAAACCACTGTCCAGATATTACCTAGGTGCATAATTCTTTAGCTTACGCGCGGGTGGCAACAGTTCCAGTAATTCGTAACTCTACACTCGGTGACGCCATAGCGACTATCCGATATGTTTACTTTATCTCATGCCATATACATCTAAAGGAATTTGCTACCAAACTGCTCCAAGTTCTATGTTCAAATATAATAATATTTTATGTAATTCTATTTCTGTAATTTAACAATACATATTTATAGATAATACGCAACAGGCGCAACATAAGTAGGTACATAGCTACCTGTATAGCAAAAAAAAAAGATTATATTTTAGGGCATATTAAAATTGGTGCTCTATCTATAATGAACACCTGAAATAACTCAATACTGTACTTAATAATACGCATAATATTATTTTATCTAAAAAAAATCTGATTTCGCTGTAAAAAAACACACACTTATCCGAAAAAAAACGTCACGTCACCATCACATCCCTAGCACGGCGAGGCGTAATAGTCTTTCGTAATACGGTCTTCTTCATCTTGGTCATCACTGGGCCGGGGGTAGCGAGGCGGTATGAGACCGCCTGCAGTTCTCATCATCCATCCTCAGTATCATCACTACAACTCTACCAGGTTGATTTGATCTAGCTGCTATATTTTGCAGATTGCACAGATATCAATCTAGGGCCACAACGCAGGTTCTGGGCTTGATCATTATCAAAGCACACAGTTCGTAGTACGGAAACTAAAACACCAGCACTACCGCACATTTCTTTCTCTTCTTTTTCTTCATTGTGCTAGTTTTATTTTAGACTCTGTATTCACTAATCACAAAATATTTCGTACGGTACAACGTTCGCTTGCGCGTCTTTAGTCCATATTTGGAAATGGAATTTTAAAACAAAGCCCGAATTGGCAGGGTCGCCATGTAAAGGAGAGTATTGAAAGGCGTGATTGCTGAGTAAATACTGATCTTTATTATAAGAATACATCGCTTATATATTATATGGGGCCATCTCTACACTACAGCTTGTCACTACATCTTCTTTTACCCCACACCACTCTCGTATCACACAAGTCTTTACTCTGTCGGTCAAAGACACACCACACATACTTCTCAGTGCTCTCATTTCTACAGCATTTATTTTACTTTCAAATCTCTTCTGCCATACCCAACTTACACTACCATACATAAGGGTAGGCACTAACACACCTCTATGTACAGCCAAACGTGCCTTTTTGGATACGTTTTGACTGTTCATAAACGCTTTCAGAGCTCCATTCACACTATTACCTGCATTAACTCTCCTTTCAATATCTTCTTCATTCTTACCATCTCTTGTAAACAACGTACCTAAGTAAACAAACTCATTTACTTGTTCCACTCGCTGTCCATCGATCAAAACATTACAAGCCGTAACGCATTCCTCCTTTTCAAAAACCATAACTTTCGTTTTACTTACATTCACTTTCATTCCTTTCCTCTCTAACGCACCATGCATGATTGCTACCATCTCCTGCAACTTCTCCGCTGAAGATGCAAGTATTACCTGATCATCAGCATAAAGGAGGCATTTGACGAGTAACCCATTCATCTTTAATCCGCAGTCACTATGTTTTAAATCTTGCAAACAACTGTCCATGAAGAGGTTAAACAGCCACGGCGACGCTACACATCCCTGTCTAACACCTTTCTCGATGGTAAACCAGTCAGTGTATGCCCCGTTTATCCTCACACAAGCTCTAGAATCCTCATAAAGGGATTTCAGAGCTCGAATGAGGCTGCTGTCCACTTCATTCATTAACAGCACCGACCACATTTCATTCCTCACCACTTTATCGTGTATTGTGATTTGTATTTTGAAAAAACATTGTATTCCATAACTTTAAAAAGTCCATTAAGATAGCAAGATTAACGTTATGTTTCTTACAGATGTTTTGGAACTGTTTTATAATAGACTAGAGGACGCCAGCAGCTACGCCTGCTTTTTTTTTAAATTTACCCGTTTTGGCCGATCCCGTGGGAATTTCGGGAAATCCCTTCTTAGTGCACCCCTACGGTCCCAAAAGAACATACATGCCAAATTTCAGCTTCCTGCGCCCAATAGTTTCCACTGTAGCGTGTCTGTCACTCAGTCAGTAACGCAAGGATTTTATATATTAAGATTAAATCTAGTATTTCTTTTTACCCGACTACGGCAAAGCCAAAAGGAAGGGTAATGATTTTGGCAGTATATGTATGTATGTTTGTATGTTCCACCATTTTTGTATACCTACCTAATGTGGGTGTCAGAAATACTTAACTGCAGGTAAACAAACGTGGCAGGTGGTAACTAATTGTGTAATAGTATCCGATAGGTGCGACCACGGCATTAGCTTTATATCTGAATGAGCTATTTTCTTGTTTCGTCCTTTCCAGGCCCTCTTTTTAACGTAGTCGGATTATAGTTTTTAAAGTCTTTTTTTTGTCTTTAGATATCAAATATGAAATTTGATACAGCCGCCTACTATGGTTATTTGGTTCACAATGTTATGAATTGCCCAACTTCATATTTATTTCATATCTAACGTTATGTATGCGATGTTACAATAATGTTATCGTGTTTATTTACTAAGAAATGCATCGAAAAAAAAACATATTAATACTTATTGTACTCAAAAACAGTACAAAATCGATTTTCCACCTTAGAGGCATAAAGAGCATAGCTGCTGGTTTCTAAGTAAGTTGAAAAGATCACCTGTTTCCTTGAAGAACTGTATTATAGGATCACCAAAGAAATGTGTTATTAATCTCAGTTTGACATTTGTATACAAATACATAATATTTTTGCAATAGTCTACGTATAAGTAGTCAAACAAAGACAGGATTACGTCTAAAGATCGAACTACATATATTAGGAATATTTCGCCAAAATTGTCTTAGGCGGAATGCCTTATGAGAAAGCTTATCCCACACTTCATTAAAAAGTTTACATAACGCTCCCTTAGGTAACCTGACATTACTTCTGAACTCCTTAAAACCTGCAAAGCGAGAAATTATAATTAACTAGTGTTATATTAGCATAAACGAAACCTCTACAAAGTTAATTTTAGGCTGAAAGTACATAAGATTTTTCGTGATTTCATTAAATTTTTTTTATCTCTGTTCTCTCCCAGTAGTGTAAACTGTATAACAAGTTAGCCGCAAACATCGTTTACGACCAAGCAGAGCTACCATTGTTGTTATAAACGCCTGAAATAACATTATAAGTAAAATCTCTAATGAACCAGTAAACCCATATTTTTACTACGAAGTAATAAAAGTAGGCTGGCCAACTACAATGAAGGCACAAAAAGTATTAAAAGTTTAGTAAATAAACATTTATTTGGCACAAGTTGTGGAAATAGGAGAACTTGTTACCCCGGGGCAACATTCGATTTAAACAAATTATGCAAAAAGTTGTACAAAAGGTCTGTTGTATTGGGCTATACAGAGACAAAGGTATTAGTCTGTCTCTCACACTTTCAAGTTGTTGTTCTAAATTCTTGGCGTATATTGGTTCAGAACGTGTCTAGAAGGCCCCTAAAAGAGTACTTGGCGTTTTCGAGAGAATTAATAGATGCTTAATTAATTGAATTTTGTTGTAGATGCTCGATAAGGCTGTCATTGTATAGAGCTGCTGTTTCAACACAGTATTCAAAGTTTTTGTCTTCAATTTTGGACAATTTTGGTCGTCCTTTAGTGTGTTCAATCGGTTTTCTAAGTTGTTAAGGTGTTGATTAAATATTTAATGATGCTTATCTATTGCGTTTTCCATTCGCTGTATGATATTGTTTTCAGCTTCAATTATTGACGTTTGATTTTTCCATAAGGATAGTAGGTGTTTTTGATTGCTTCTAACCAGTTCGATATCCTTCTGATACTGCTGGGCAAACTCCTCATCCAGTACACCAAACAAAAATGTTACCTATGCCATTGATAAGGCCACGCTTACGTCTTACTCTCAGTATAAACATTCCATTGTAATGGTCAAGATCAGCACACCCGTGACGTAGCTGTGTGAGGATTACGTCACATTGTGATATGTTTGTTGTCTTTGAACATATGTTTTCTAAATGACTAACATATTTTTGAGTAAATCGAACCCCTGTCAGTATGGTTGCATGTCATGATATACGATTAGATTCCACTCATCTTTTTCCAAGCGCATGTCCGAAAATTTATCAAAACAAGTGTCTTTTCGACATTTTTGGCGATTTGATATATTATTTGATGCTTCAGTTGTAGGTAATTGATTGTCTTGTGTTGACATTTGGGTCTTAACGTTACTGTATTCATTTACAGGTTAATTTTCTGTGTTATAGTTTGTTTCCAGCCATCTAGGTATCTTAAAACTATGTATTCCCTGTAAGTGCGTGTGTAATTGCCAACCAATCCTTTAATTTATTTTCGGGCACTTGATCGTCCCATTGTAATTACAGCTCCCAGACTCTTTGATATAAAAGTTTTAGCTTCGTTGTAACCGGAGACAACCATCATCCTAAAGGATCAAAGATTTTTGATATCTCTGACAATAGTGTTATTTTTGTAACCGGTTTTGAAGATGGTATAAGTATCGATTTTGCTTTGGAACGTAAATTGATCTTCTTTTGGATGCCAACGTAACCCAAGAGTTTTCGTGGACTCATGGTGCTTAAAATCAAATGCTTTGCTTGAACAGCTGACATCCTCAAGTAAATCTTCTCTGTTTGACGACCGTTTTCTAAGATTAAACTCCCCGGACCTCAAAAGTGCTATCAAGTCCTTCTGTAGCTGCTTTGCTCCATGTAAACTGAAATGACCCCCTAAATAGTCATCAGTGTAGAAGGCTTCTCCCAGGGCTTCTGCTGCTTCTGGATATTTGGACCGCTCATCGTTTGCTAGTTGTTTCAGCGTCATCATTGCTAGAAATGGCGCCGCTTTGGTACCGTAAGTAACGGTTGTGAGTTCATATTCACGTATATACTGATCAGGCGTGTCACGCCAAATGATCTTTTGATATTGCAAATCTTCTCTGTGACAGAATATTTGCCTAAACATTTTTTCCAAATCTGCTGTAAAGGCGAATTGATATCTTCTCCACTTTAAAATTAATTTGAATAAATCCTGCTGTAAATTAGGACCGCTGTACATAAGCTCGTTTAAACTAAACCCAGTTGATGTTTTCGCTGACGCGTTGAATACCACGCGCAACGCGGTAGTACTTGAATCCGATCTTATTACACAATGGTGTGGCAAGTAACAACTTAATGAATGTTTATTCGTACTTTCTTGCATATGACCTAAGGTAATATATTCGTTTATAAATGATTTATAGTTTGTCTGTATGTTAGGATGTTTTGATAATTTTTTTCCAAATGATAAAACTGCGCTAGGGCTTTTTGCTTAGACTCTCCTAATTTTTCTTTGTTATCTGGTTTCAAGGGCCATTTGACAACATAACGACCATCTTCTCTTCTTTTTGTTTCTTTCCTGTACTGTAGCACGCACATGTAGTCTTCTTCTGACAGTTCAGTATTGTTCTCAGAGATATCCTCAATCGCCCAAAACCTGAATGTTGTCCATGTTGTTTAGAACAACATTACACTGATAGGAGCGAACATTGCCGCACAGAATCCAGCCTAGGCGTGTTTGCTGAGCCACTAGCTGTGATTCGTAATCTTTGATGATGCCGCTCATGATAATCAAAGAGTAAACATCGGCACCTAATAGAACATCGACCGGACGACTGATATTGTATTCGGGATCTACTAATTGGATGCCTTCGAGGCAATCCCAAGTTGGCTTCGGGGATGATTGATTTGGTAAATTGCCTATTCAACTTTTCATTATGAATAATTCGCCATGGAATTTGAAGTCGTTTTGAATTGCTGATGTATCAACTTTTATCACGCCCTTGCAGTTGCTTTGCCTAGCGCCTACTCCGAAAATAACTCCTTTGCATGCTTGACGAGGGAGGCCTAGTCTTTGGGCGGCATTTTCGGAAATAAGGGACATTTGTGATCCTTGGTCAATTAATGCTCGCAAGTATTGATACGAGCCATTTGCGGCCTTGATTTTTATTTGCGCAGTTGCTAATAAAGTTTCTAGAACATTTTCATTAGATACGTGTGTGACACTTTCACATAATTCCTTTTTATTTGATGAGCTAAGGCCGGTATCTGCGCTATTGTAATTCAAGGTGCAACTATCGTGTAGCAGCGAATTATGATTTCCTTGACACTGCTTACAGGTTTTCTCAGAAAAACATGCCTTGTTTCTATGGTCATAAAGAAAGTTTTTACATAAATTTAATTTATGAACAGTTTCAAGTTTCTTTGCCGACGGCGATTCTAGAAATTTATTGCAACTAAATATGCGATGATTTTCATTACAAAGTGGGCACCTTTGGGGCCCCGGTTGATGTTTTAGTGGCGGAATTATTGCAAAATGATTTGTTATATGGGTTATTCTTGAAAAAAATTTTAGGGTATGATTCCTGAACTGACTTGCTCTGTTCTTGTTTAGATGTGTCTTGCTTACGCCGAGAGGACTCTAGGGAGGTAAATTTGTTTTCCAAAAACTCCATGAAATCACACAATTTCGGCATATCTCGGGGATTCTTTAATGAGTCCATATAGTCATTATGACTCTACGCATCTAGCTTTTGAGTTAGTATGTATATATACATATAATAGTGGTAACTATTGGATCCCAGCTTGATATATCAACTCCGAGATATTTTACTGCATTCAGATACTCGTTAGTATTGTCATACATTTTCTTGATAGGTGCTGCAGACTGTTGTTGTAAAGTAAGCAGCGAAAAAAGATTGTTCATGTGCGAGCTAAAGATTAATTTTGTATTTTTGTATCTGTGGTTTAATATGTCCCAGCATACTCGATAGTTTTCAGTACTTATGTTTAAGTGCTGAATTAATCTCTCAGCTTCACCCTGAAGTTTGCTCTTCAGAAACTGTAGCTTTTGAGCATTCGAGAGTGATCTGTTATTGTGTATGGACTCAATGAACAAATCCTTAAAGGGAACCCATTGATGATAGTTTCCACTAAATACGGGTATGTCCATTTTCGGCGTGCTTTTTTCGCGATGACTGACTGACCACATTTTGCTGTTGAGCGACCTTTTCATATTGTTGTAAGCCATTTCGTAAGCTGAACACGTCTCTTCATATGAGTCGTCTTTACCGTAGAGCTCGCCTTCCAACTCCCAATGAAGCGAGTCTATGACCGACCAACAAGCTTCTAATCTCTCCAAGGTGTCTTCGAATTCCCACTTCTCGGATATGGCAATTACGTCGATACTATTGATGGTCCGCGTAAATGCTTTGAAGTTGATGGCTTGTTTTTTCAACAATTCATCTGTTTTGCTGTCTGTACTCTGGCACCTTAATTTAGACAATTGGACATCATCGCGAGGCTAGCCTTCGACGTCTGAACTGGATGTCCCCGCCAAAGGCGTTGCTGGTCTCAGGATCGGAGCAGCTGTTGCTTGCTTCATAGCCTCACGTGTAGAGATGTAGAATTATTTCGCTTGCATATAGTGGTTCGCTGTGAAATATTCATGAGATTGATCAGCAAAACTACTCATTGTTATATGATTATTCTGGAACTCATTCCAGTAGGCGTCAAGGTTTTCAACCCGCCGCTTTATGTAATCGGGAGTCCGGCGCTCATGCCCAGTCTTCTTGAAGTTGACTAAAAGCTGCTTCATGGCTATCATGATTTGATTTTGGTTTGCTAAAAGGTTTTCCGTCGTTTGGCTCATGATGATGTGAGAAATAAAAAGGAAAGATCTTACTTGATTTGACTTCTTACTGCTGATGACAGTGTTCTCAAGGCTGGTACACTGCTGTGCTTCTCCTTGAAGCGTACTTTCAATATGCTGATAGAACGATAAGGTCCACAGTTGCTGTGTTATCTGTTGTTATCACAACGTCTGTATTTAACACTGTCGGCAATGGTCCATTTCTTACGGTTCATGAAGGAAAATAAAGTTGTACGGGGCAACTTTAAATGATACGAATTATATGAGTTGATAGCAATTAAGTTTATTGATATAAAATGATTAACAAGATGATTAATCCTCTTCACAAAATGGGTAAGCTTTAGTTAACATTATATTGTGGGAGACTGGTGCCTAAACTAGACGCAAGTCTGTATTTCAGGTCACCAGGTCTCCACCCCGTAAGAGAATGTACACAATTTGAGCAACTGAATTTTCTCACAAGAGATCAGACTTTACAATTCACATTAAAATATTAATCACTTATATTGTATTAAATAAAAAATAACAATAAATCACAAGAAAAATAAAAAAATACAATAAATAATAAAAAATATAAGCAATATAATAATAAAAAAAAATATATATATAGTATAGACAGACCTTTAAAACGATGGTGTGAGGATTAAGTTGACTTCTATAGGAACTCTGAAATTGGTTTAGGACAAAGACGATTCGGGCACGCCACGATAGTCGGGCACGCCACGATAGTGGCGGTAAGTCCCGTGGTTGAAGAGTGGTTGGAGAGACGTCACGGCGTCCTCACCTTCCGGTTGACTCAAATCCTTACCGGCCATGGTTGTTTTGGCCGGTATTTGTGGAGGATAGGCCGGGAGGAAACGCCCGGATGCCACCATTGTGGTAGTAGCCGCGACCCTGTCGAAGACACGGCGTTGCATACTTTGGCGGATTGCCCAGCCTGGGCATTGCAGCGCCGTGATCTGGTCGCGGCTCTAAATACGGTTGTCCTCTCGCTCCCGACCGTAGTTCTGTCTATGGTCCGGAGTGAGTGGTCCTGGTACGCCGTCGCCTCTTTCTGCGAAGCAGTCATGCTGAGCAAGGAGGCGGCGGAGCGGGAGAGGGAAATACATCGCCCTCTCCCCAACCGTAGGTCCGGGCGTCGGGGACGTCGAACAAGAGACGACCTCCGACCACCCTAAATTTAGTGCCTGCGGACGGTGAGCGCTGGGGCTGCTTCCTGTCCGCCAAAAGGCGGTTTCAAGTATGTATGCAAGTAGCTCATAAGGAGAGTTTCCCACCGTAGTGAACAAAAAAAAAAAAGGACAAAGACGATTCCCCCCATGGGATCTCCACCTTGTCGTGGTGGGGGGGCTTAGTGCAGGATGCGTCCAAAGGGGCGGGTGCGAGGGACAGTTCTTCTGTCCCTCGCAATCGGGTGCGGTCGCGGGAGGAGAGGCGTGTCGGTGTTGCGTTGCCGTGCACCCTATCTCCCGCGACCAAATGGAGGCGCACCATCGTTGCGTCGCGGTGGGGCCGCAGAGGAAGAGGAGATGCGGTGTTGCGTTGCCGTCCTCCCTATCCTCTGCGGCCGCTGAGTGTTTTGGCGGTGGAGCCCAACACCTTCATCGCCAAGGGGGTTTTGTTCGGGGCCCGCCTGACCATCTGGCGGGCCAATACCCGTCGGGGGGTAGCGAGCAATGCTTCAGCGATACCCGACCCTCCGACATACGGGTACGTGAGGAATACGGGTTGGTTTTTAGTCAGTAAGAGTCCCCACCGCCCTTCCCCCAGGACAAAGACAATTGGAAGAGTGTAACGGAGGGCAGTGAAACAGTAAAAATAATTTTCTTTGGACAAACTGTGTACCTTCGGCTGGATAAAAGATAAAAATAAAAATTCAAAAATACTTAAAATGGTCTGAACATCGCAATTTATTTTATTACTAGCCATAGAAAGGCGACCGAGTGATACACCTAATGGCAAGTGGCAACCGTTGCCTAGCGCGAGGATGGAAGAGGAGTAGGAGAGGAAGCAGCATGAGGGAGAACGAAAGGATGATGGGACTATAAAACGTTGTTCTTATTCGAAAACCGTAGCGTTTGAGTCGCTGAATACAACGAACTCCTTAAAGAAGCAAGGTTTGTCGGTGTTCAGAGTATCTTATTTAGAAACCGTAGTTACCAAATATTTACCCGACAAAACTATTGTCAACTTGTTTATCAACATTATCAAGTCTTTGCTTGTTTTAATTCAGTAATCAGTCTTAAAGATAGGTTTTTCAGATATTTAAATGCCATTATTACTGTCACAACTATTAAGTAAACAACTTGCAAGCAAGCTAACAAGTAACTATCGGATGGCATTACGTATAATACTTGATCAAATTAATCTTATAACATAGGTACCACGTCACAAATATGTAGTTGATAAAGAGTCATCTACTTATTTTCTTTTTCATGTGAGTATGTTGTCAACTCTCTTGTCGGAGTTTTAGCCGGTAGAAGGCCTCTGTCATATGGTCATGGCTTAGGGATTCTCTACAAGAGACTGACAGCTTAACGTGCCTTTCCAAGAAAGGTAGCGCTCTGATATATACCACTAGAGGTAACCCATCCAAATGGTGACTTTTGCAAGCATTGCTTGACTTTGCCGACCTATTATGAACGGTGAGTTAAGTCACGCTGTGAGTGCCACAATGTACATAAATATATTTTCAAATATACTAAGCTTTTGGTTTTTTAAGTACGAAAAACTTTGTTGGCCCTGCCACTAAAACTTATGTCTTATGGCTCCATGCCAATACGCTCACATCTGTATTTTATTACCTACATTTTGTAGGTAACTTGTATCTGAGTGCCACAAAAACAACCTGTATCAAATTGCCTATGGATGTCGGTTTCTGACCCATAACTCACAAGCACTACAGAACATCATTAATCATGTGGTTTGTTCAGATGACTAGCCGGGTAGTTAAACGCGTCTGTACGTCAAGGTCCGGTGGTGTGGTCACCGATGACTGGAGGCTTCAGTTGACAAACTAATAGCGCGTAGCGTCGCCCGACCGCATAGCTCGCTTGCACTGTCTCGCTACAACCACTGTTGCGCCGCAAACCATCGTCTGTATTATAACGTGTTTACTGTTTGCTAAATTATAATATTGTGTAAAACACAGATATGATTCTTAATTAGTACAGAAACACACAGAGTTAAAAAAGCTAATGTCAGATTAGTAACTTAAAATTTATAATGTTGTAATTTGATATTACCCACCTTCTGTATAATATGATAAAATTAAGTCTCATTTTCGTTTTGTCTGTCTGTATTTATGCGATAAACATAAAATCTACCAACAGCTGTATTATTAACCCAGGTGAAGTCTGGATATAAAATATTTTTGTATATACGCTTTCGCCAGGTTCTCAAAAATTTGAAGAAGTAACTAACATAACCCGCTTTTATTTATCTTTCAAGTTAGTAAACCGATTTCCACACAGACGAAGCCGCAGGGCATGCTAGTATCACTATAAATATAATATATGTACATAAAGTGAATGTCACACTTCATCCGATACTTCCAATAAATAGTTACCCTTTTTCATTCAAGAAACTGGTTTTGATAAAAGGGTTCACGCCGTTTCATCGGAAGTATGCCGCCTTTGCGACGGTCTTAGCTAAACCGACACAAAGTCAAAGTATGTTATACAACAGACCGGGAATATCAAAAAAAATGATACTGGCCTTTATCGGTATCCTCGAACGATTTTCTTTATTAGAAAGTTAACACATTTGTCCTACTTAAGTATAAAGTTACAAAGTAACAAAAATTACCTAAATTTTGGTAGAAATATTTCCTTGCTGAATATTTGAGTGACCAAGATAAATTCTTCAGTACCTATATATTATATTGCATTTGTTACGTATTATTTCTTATTGTTGTAGTATAGAACAAATGACACCTATAAACATAAACTAGGATAAACTGCAGTTGATCGTGTCTCTGTCTTGGATTACAGGATTTTAAAGATAAGTAGGTATTATTATGATGGTACTTATATAGATAAATCCACAGATCATATAATATAGAATAAATCTATGAAAAATCATGTGACGTCGTGCCTCGGCGCTTGCGAGCCTCGCTACGAGTGACGCACTGCAGTGGGGAGCTCTCTCCCACTCGCCGACCCTATATATACCGGCGACACACGTGGTTGGGCCCCTTTCTGCTTGGAGACAACACGACAAACCCATCCGAAGACCTGTGGAGTGCCAACTTACGTTTTAAAAAAAATTGGTTGCCTGTAAAGTCGGTATACGGGCGAAAGTTTTACGTGACAACGACTTTGAGTGGTAAAATAATTTTAATGTGAATATTCATTCGTATAGTAGGAAGAAGGATGAAAGACGCGTGCCTTTCAAAAAAAATGAAATGCGTGAAAATCAGGTAAAACGTTATCGGAATCCCGACGATGACGTATTTCGAAATTATAGGAAGATAAGCGAACTCCCCATCTGGCTAACCGGCCAGTAGGGTTATTTAAGGTCAAGAACCATTTCAAAGCAGCGTGATCAGTGTAAACAATAAACTTTTTACCATTTTCAACATAACAACGCCAGTGTTCTATAGCAGATAGAACAGCCAGGGCCTCGCGCTCTGTGGCACTGTAATTTTTTTCTTGCTTACTGAGTGATTTGCTATAGTACGCTATGACTCTTTCCTCACCATTTAACCTTTGATAGAGGATCGCGCCAAGACCAAAATCGCTAGCATCTGAGTGTATTTCAAACGGTTGCGAGTAGTCAGGACAAGCCAACACCGAGGAGGAAATCAAACAATTCTTTAGGTTATTAAACGCCTCATTAGCCTCTGTCGTCCAGCAGAATGGAGGTGCGTTTTTACTTTGAGATGTTAACTTATTTAAGGGTGCAGCAATAGAGCTAAAATTCGGTATAAAACGCCTGTACCACGAGGCTGCGCCTAAAAATCGACGTACTTCTTTTCTATTAGAAGGAGTGGGATAATTTTTCATTGAATTTACTTTATCCGGATCGGGATGCAATCCACTAGAGTCGACAACATAGCCTAAATATTTTAGTTTATCTCTAAAAAATTGACATTTTTCGAGATTAATTGTTAAATTAGCGCTTTTTAGTTTATCAAGAATGCGTAATAAAAGAGTAATATGCTCGCTGAAGCTGGACGTGATACAGATTATGTCATCGATAAAACAGAAAACCTTATTTTCAAATTCTGGGCCATAAAATAAAATATCAACTAATCGTTGTTGAGTAGCTGGCGCATTCGTAAGACCGAAAGGCATTCTTTTGAATTGAAATGTGCCACGCGTGGGAATATAAAAGGCTGTTTTGCAACGGTCCTCTTCTTTAATTAATGTTTGCCAAAAAGATTTAGACAGGTCTAAACTAGACAAGTATTTAGCATCTCTCAGATTATCTAAAATTTCCGAAATATAAGGCAAGCTATAAGCATCTTTTTTTGTAACGGAATTTAATTTACGACTGTCCAAACAGAAACGCAGTTCACCATTCTTCTTTGGTGTCAAAATGACCGGGTTTGACCACGGGCTTTCGGATCGTTCAGGGAATTTTCCTTAGGGAAAATCCCGGCCTAACGGGGGGGGAGGGGGGTGTGACGTCGTGCCTCGGCGCTTGCGAGCCTCGCTACGAGTGACGCACTGCAGTGGGGAGCTCTCTCCCGCTCGCCGACCCTATATATACCGGCGACACACGTGGTTGGGCCCCTTTCTGCTTGAAGACAACACGACAAAGCTGAGTACCCATCCGAAGACCTGTGGAGTGCCAACCTACCACCCACGCCCTGGATAATTGTCTAGTCGGTTAATCTCCAGTGTCAGTTCTTTTGTGTAATTAAAACCATTGTGAATCTGGAATATATCGCGAGTTTAATCTTTCCTGGTGATATTTTTTATTTATTTCCCGTAAGACAACCTAATTATCTCTTTTTAATTGCTCGGCGAGTGATCGATCCCGGCTATCCCGGGAAACCAATCACTCGTGCGACAATCAACTTGGATATTTTTTTACATCCTCAATATCCGTAAAGCGTTCTAGGATCACGATAACAATTTGTGATTGAATGTATGCTCTCTCTGTCCGTGTGGTGGTGGATTAAGAATACTGAATGTCACCATCCCATATCATCCCATGGGTGTCGTAAGAGCCGACAGAGGGAGCATATTACGCAGAGAACAGCACTGTAAGAGAAGGAAAACTTGATACAAACCCTATACCAACCCGTTTGGCCAGCGTGGTATAGTAGGCCAATTCCTCCGTTCAAAGGAGAAGCCTAGTCCAGCAGTGGACTGTTAATAAGTACAGAAACACACAAAGTTAAAAAACTAATGTCAGATAAGTAACTTAAAATTTAAAAAGTTGTAATTTGATATTGCCCATCTTCAAAATAACTAATATAATAATAATGTTAAAATTAAGTTTCATTTTCGTTTTGTCTGTCTGTATTTATGCGATAAACACAAAATCTACCAACAGCTCTATTATTAACTCAGGTGAAGTCTGGATATTAAATTCTATAGGACGCCCGCAGCTACGCCCGTATATTATTTTATTTTACCCGTTTTGCCCGATTCCGTGGGAATTTCGGGAAATCCCTTCTTAGTGCACCCCAACGGTCCCCAAGGAACGTACATGTCAAATTTCAGCTTCCTGCGTCTAATAGTTTATGCTGTAGCTTGTCTGTCAGTCAGTCAGTAACGCAAGGATCTTACATATACAGATTTTTGTATATACGCTTTTGCCACGTTCTCAAAAATTTGATGAAATAAAATTCAAATTCAAAATCCTTTATTTATTTGGGTCACAATGTGACGCTTATGAACGTCAAAATAATAAATTTATAAAATAATTACTTACATACATACATACATACATATCGTCACGCCTTTTATCCCCGAAGGGGTAGGCAGAGGTGTATTTCTACACCCACTTTTCGCCAGATATACTTTAGTCCCACGTAATAAGGGGCGAGCCTATTGCCGTACCGGGCACATTTCCAGACTCCGTGCTGCTACTGAGAATTTCGTGACAGAAAAACCCAATAACACTGCCCGACCCAGGAATCGAACCCGGGACCTCCCGATCCCACGCGCACATTTATGCCGCGAGACCAACGAGGCAGTCGTATAGGGTTTGATGTCGAGTTTTCCGTCTCTACGCAAAGATGGTATTTGCATCGTGTTATCCCTTAGTCGCCTCTTACGACACCCACGGGAAGATAGGGGGTGGTGACATTTGTATTCTAAGCCGTCAACCACACGGCGAAATAATTACTTATACTCAAATTTAAAACATTATTACTGTATGCTTCTATTAAGGCAGCGATAGCCGAGTGGATATACCAACAGACTGCCATGCAGAGGGTATCAGGTTCGAATCCACGGCGCGCACCAATGACTTTTCGGAGTTATGTGCGTATTGAATTGTAAATTATCGCTTGTCCTGTGCCTCGGAGAGCACGTTAAGCCGTCGGTCCCGGTTGTCATGAAGATCTTTGACAGTCGTTACAGGGCGTCAGTACCTTCTAAATAAACTGACACTAGTCTAAAACATGGAATATCGCTATCCCTTCGGGTTGCGGAGGTCAGACAGGCAGTCGCTCCGTGGAAAAGCTAATATTCAGCCAAATCCGGTTAGACTAGAAAGCGGACCCCAGATTGAATCTGGGATAACGCTAAGAGAAAGAAGATTACTGTATGCTTCTACATTTACATTTACTGCCACGTTCGCAAAGCAATAGGTAGAACCATGAGAAAGAACGGGCAATAAAACTCACGGTCACTCTTTTTCATCGCCAGGTTTTGCATAATACACAATTTACATTTTGTAAGGTGCTGCAACTGTTACACCTTCTATATCACTTGTATATATTTACTGTACATAATAATACTCAAGCATAATACTTTTGGTTAGCCTTCTCAGAATAGACATGGTGAAACAGGAGCATCCACTTACATTATATATACCTAATAATGCAGGCAATCCGCGAAAGTGATCAGAACCATGATGGAAATGATGCAGTTAAATATTAAAAACTAATACCAGCCCGCAAAACCGTCATCGACCAGTCATCGCAAGTAGCACCCGTTCACGAGAATGACGCATGTTAAATAATTAACATAACCCGCTTTTATTTACCTTTCAAGTTAGTAAACCGATTTCCACACAGACGAAGCCGCAGGGCATGCTAGTATCACTATAAATATAATATACATAAAGTGAATGTCACAAGAAGACATCTAAAGCCCTTCACCCGATACTTCCAATAAATAGTTACCCTTTTTCATTTAAGAAAGTGGTTTGATAAAAGAGTTCACCGCCGTTTCATCGGGAGTACGCCGCCTTTGCGACGGTCTTAGCTAAACCGACACAAAGACAGTATGTTATACAAGAGACCGGAAATATCTAAAATAATATTATACTGGCCTTTATCGGTATCCTCGAACGATTTTCTTCATCAGAATGTTAACATATTTGTCCTACTTAAGTATAAAGTCCTGCACTTACTTTCAAAGTAACAAAAATTACCTAAATTTTGGTAGAAATATTTCCTTGCTGAATATTTGAGTGACCAAGACAAATTCTTCAGTATATATTATATTGCGTTAGTTACGTATTATTTCTTATTGTTCGAGTATAGAACATATGGCACATACATATAAACATGAACTTGGATATTAAACTGTACAGTTGATTGTGTCTAGGTCTTTGGTTACAGGATTTTAAAGATAAGTAGGTATTATTACGATGAGCTCGTACTCATATAGATGAAGACACACATCATATAATATAGAATAAATCTATGAAAAATCAACTTGGATATTTTTTTACATCCTCAGTATCCGAAAAGCGTTCTAGGATCACGATAACAATTCGTGATTGAATGTATGCTCTCTTAAACTTAAGCTCTACGATAAGCTTTTTATATGTGAAATCAGTCAATCAATTTCGGATTCCATAATTAATATTTGAATGTGTTTGGTTACCTCAGTAACTTCTATCTCACTCTAAAACATCAGATTCAGAAGAGATTATAATCGATTACGATAACTGTGAACCACCTTCACTTTCTGTGAACAACTTCAGTGCAATAGGTCCGCATATAGAGTGAATGTGCAAATACGTAATGATTATAAAACCAATAACTTTTACTTACGGGAAAGCTATTTTATCGCCCTTATTGAAAGGTTTAAAGCTCATTTGCTTAAAACTAAGCTTGTGTTACTCGATACATTCTAAACGAAAACCGAATTTGGCATCGATAGAAATTTAAATATTCATTTGTAAACAGTTTATAAAAGACGAACATCAAAATCGTGCTGGTGCGGCTCATATTTTGTACTTGATTTAAAAACTAAATCATACGCTTTGATTGAATCAGGATTTCCTAATGTTATAAATATTCAATAGACTACGGTTAGAAGGTACCTCCAACATAATTATTTTCAGTGCAATGTTTTGTATCGCTGAAAAAATATTTTCATCAGACCTATTGTATCGAAACCTATTAAGCAAATGCTCATTATGATTGTACTGATTTTGAGAAATCCTCAGACAGTCTTAACTTTCATTTAAAGAATGTATCCATCACCAAAACTGAAAAATGGTCGCAATAAAATTACCTAACTCAGCAAACCGCTGGTACATGGCGGCAATTCTGAATACTTGTACCGTCTCGTCCCTTGAGTAACATAAAGTCGTAAAAAAATTCGCGGAACAGTCGACCCTAGCCTTGTGACACTAGGACAATCAACACGGAAATGAAAACTTTTAAATAATGATATTTGCACTCCATTTCTGTCTTTCTGGAAGATTATTGGCTGTGATGTAAGAGGGACCCCGCAGTGTACTTTTAAGGGAGATCTTCTGTAGTGTTTTGGTGTGTTTGCAAGAAGTGTATAAGTAGGTAATTATGTCGAAAAGTCGTGAGGCTTGGTCTTTACGAGTTAACGGGCAGTTCATCACAGTGACAATTATGGGCCGCTTGAGAAATAAGGGCGCCATCCACCCCCTAACTTGAAAATTTATTCCGCCTTCTACGAACTGACCCGCAGTTCTTAGCATTTTTATTATGAATTTTTAGTCGTGCTTTCGATTTTGGTTTATTAGCTTCAGCTAAAGCACAAAATTGATAATAAATTAGTTCAACGGAGGTTTAAAATATATATAGTAACCCACTGTATAACAATTTGGTATTCCTAAGTGCGAACAACATTTTTTAATTATTTTTTTAATTTAGTATTTTTCAGAGCGGTAAAATCCTTATCCTAAGTGGCATAGAGCAGTAATTCGTTATTAGCGTGAGCGTCATTCTAGCTGTCATTAAAACTACCTGACTAACACCGTCTCAAAATCTCGCCATATCGCGGTCGCTGGATGCAATCAAATAGTTTTAATAACTCTCATCATCATTTCCTTCTTAAATGTGTCAAAGGAACATGTTTATCTAACAGACATTATGGGTCTAAATTATTATACCCAACATTGAGATTTACCAATATTTGACGCACATAATCAATTATCCGTGGAAAACTTTTGGGAGGAGTTAGAGTTAGAGTCCAGCAGTGGCCGTCGAACGGCCGATATGATATAATGAAACAATTCTCAGAAGAGACAAAAACGTTAAAAATAAATATGTATTACCTGAATAAATGTCACATTGAACCGCTAGTTCAATGTGACAGACATTTCTTGATATTTAACTAAAGGTCTGGAAGATTGTCGCTTAAAGTAAACTAAACCATTAAAATCTCATTACTATAAGGCATTTTACGGAACTGGAGGTTCAATGTGACAGATATTTCTTGATATTAAACTAAAAGTCTGGAAGATTGTCGCCTCAAGTAACCTAAACCCTTAAAATGTCATTACTATAAGACATTTTACTAAAATAATTACGGTCATAACATTTTGAGGTCATTATGATAACAAAGGAAATTCTTTTTAAATTGAACAACGTACCTAATGTCCATGAACCCTGAGCAAAAAACGCAAGGAAGCAATGAGAAAAATAAATCTAGAGAGTCTAGATCCCCCATACGCATTCAACAGCACATCTCACTAACGATTCATTAAAGTTTGTTAAAAGCTGTTCGATGTTATTCTGTAATAGGCGTACGTACTAAAAATGTTATAAGTGGAACTTAAAAATTATTGCTAATAAAATTTTGTAACAGTATCCTCTCTTTTTACGACGTTGGTCTTAAAAAGCTGTTAACTCGTTTTTTAGCGATATTCCGATTATTTTCAACGGAAATATTTCAAAATTGTTTATTTAACAAATAATAAGTTTGCTAAACCTTGAATTTGAGTATTTGTTAATTTTGTTTGACTTAGCTTACTATCATTGGTTTTCTAACTATAGAGCCTTCTTTTCTGAAGCACGTAATAGCGTGGATATAATATATATATATATATATATATATGTGTGTATATAAGGTGTACGGCCTATATGTATTATTATAGTTCTATTTGTCAGGTGTTTGGAAAATAAAAGATACAACTATCAATTCTTACTTTCATTTATTCAGCTTGTCACAAGAGTATATTTTAAAATCTGAAATTCTGATTTTACATTTAGCGCCACGTTCGCAAAGCAAGGGCATAGAACCAAGAGAAAGAACGTGGCAAGAAAACTCTTGGCCATTCTTTTAATAGTTATAGTTATCATTTATAAAAGCGGTACAAACAATATATACACCGCTATTTTTTAATTAGTACAAAAAATTTAACAGGGCACTAAGTATCTTTAACTGATCATAATTATGTAGTTGAAAAATAAAAACACTAAGTCCCAAAACTGTCTCAAAACTGTCCACAAAAATACGTGATAATTGGTAAATGCAATACTAATACTATGACCGACCCGTGTACTATCATACCATTAATAAATTACCCCCCCCCCCCGCCGCCGCCCCTCTGCGCCTGCGCCACGCCCCGACGATGCGACACAGTACTAAATTACTAGCGAAAGTCGGCGTATCTAATTTCGTTGCAAAACTTAATTGTTTGTCTACGTTTGCCCGACGCGATGGCCTATCATATCAGTTCATATCACGGGAGTATGTAGCTATGCTTCGTGCGTACTTTTTGAGTGGAAAAATCGCGAGTGCAGCTGTGTACCCATGGACATCGTATTGTGAGTGTACAAAAGTGACCGGGTCAGTGTCAAACAATTAAAACAGTGCATATTGGATGCTTTTGACAACGGTGGTGGACATTTTGAAGGACAATGGAAATACTTGTAAGTTTAGTAAATAATACGTACTTAAGTAAATAATAATTTGATGCAGGTGCCTCAAAATCGGTCTGTGTTCTCCACACACCTTGAGGAAGGCCTATATCCAACAGTGGACGTCTCTAGGCTGACATGATGACGATAAAATAATTTGTAAATAGCAGATGATTCTAACTTCATAAATACGCCAAAATTACTCTTTTCTTTTAGTCCAGAACACCATCTTTTATTTTGATATTTGTTTGCTTTCTAATTACATACCTCCGTATTTAATTACTTGTTAAACGATCAATTTTACCGGTCCTACGCCCGAATGAAGTATGAAGGAGAGGGTAGAACTAACAAAATTAAAAAATAACTACCTACATTTATTATTTTTCTTCATTTTATTTTCTATTGATACCTACATCATAAGTGCGACAGAGAGAATGCGAATGAGCAGGATGGAATATTATCAATGAATTAGTGAATGGATTGTAAAATATGACTATGATTTAAGTGAGATTTTCTACAATAAACAAATGATAATAACTTTGCTCTTTATTGATATTATGAAATTCTTACGTCACATATATGATAATAATATCTTCGCTAATCTGTCCTTAAAGTTTTTGTACTAATTAAAAAATAGCGGTGTATATCAGATGGGATCCTGCCGTTTTGCCGATAAGATTTTGACAAAATTTCATTACCCAAACAAACTTTAGCAACCTTTTTTTATGCCATTGTAATATTTCAGTACGTATATATGATTTTAGTACGTGCATATTTTTATTTTGTCAAATTTTTACTTAGTATCTTCTTGGGTTTACGCGAATGTTACACATTGAAATTAAACTACAGTTTACGGATTTTATCGCGTTGTATTGGTTTCACTAAGTTATTACATTTGAAACTAAAGATCTAGAAACTATATTTTTTTAATTTATTACTAGCCGACGTTTCGAATTCTTTACAGAATTCATGTTCACGGCAGACTGAGGTGATATTTGTCTTTTTCTTGAATGTATAAGTTATCTCAAAGTACCCGAACATTTTTCAACTACTGGTGTTACTATTTACGCAGAATGAGCTCACAGTGTCCTTAGGTCTTCTGGTGACTTTGTCCTTCTTGGGTTTCATTAGCCTTATGACAGGGTCCCAAGCTGGAGGAACATTCCAACCATCTTCCCTATTGAAATTAGGGTGTTTTTTAATTTCAATAGCCTCTCGTATCATCCTTGGAAGAAAACGATGTTCTTTTGCGAGTATCTGTGGTTCATCAAATCGCAGGTAGTGGTTGGGTCCTTGTTCCACATGTTCACACACAGCAGACTTTGTTGAGCGTTTATGTTTTATGTCAGCTATATGTTCTTTGAGTCGAATGCCTATGCTTCTCTTGGTTTGTCCAATGTATGAGAGCCCACATTCACAGTCAATTTTGTAGACACCGGCCTCTTGCAAGGGTAACTGACACTTGACAGATGGTAATAATTGACTGATCTTCGTTGGCGGCTTGTAGTAAGTTTTGATAGAAGCTCGCTTCAAGATGTAGCCAATTTTGTCGGTCACGCCCTTGATGTATGGGAGGACAGCAGGTTGTCTTTCTACTGTGGCTGGTTTTTCTTTCTTCTGGGATCTGTGACAGTGGCGCGGCGGTCGGAGCTTGTTGTCTTGCAGAACTTGCCTGACATGTTGAAGCTCAGCGTCCAGGTGTTTCTTGTCACAGATCCCGCGGGCTCTCTGAAACAGAGACATTCCTACAGTAGCTAACTGTTTAGGATGGTGGTGAGATTCACCGTTTAAGTACCTATTTGTATGGGTCTTTTTCCTATACACAGTATGGCTTAAGGAGTTGTTTTTATTCCTGATGACAAGTACATCTAAGAAAGCTAAAGAATTGTTTGCCTCTAATTCCATTGTGAATTGTATTTGGTTATTAATGGAATTAAGATGGTTTAGGAAAGCATTAACACTATCTGTTGGTAAAATTGTGAAAGTGTCATCTACATACCGCTTGTAGAACCTCGGTGTGATGGTGGCAGTCTGCAGGGCTCGCGCCTCGAAGTCCTCCATGAAGATGTCAGCGACAACAGGCGATACTGGAGAGCCCATTGCTACACCGTCTACTTGTATGTAGTATTTCTTGTCCCATAACAGATAGCCCGTTGTCAGGCAGTGTTTGAGTATTTCTGCATATTCCTCAGGCATGTTGTTTTCTGTCAGCTTCCTTCTAGTAATTTCTACACAGTCATGTACTGGTATGCATGTGAATAATGACTGTATATCAAAACTAACCATAGTTTCCTTGTCAGAGAGATGTAGGTGTTTGATTTCACTGACAAAATGGTAGGAATCTTTCACATGTGCTCTCGTGTTGCCTCTGAGCGGTGAGAGAATCTTTGCCATGTGTTGAGCCAGTCTGTAAGTTGGTGCGCCTATCTGACTAACTATCGGGCGCAGAGGAGCGTTTTCCTTGTGTATTTTTTTTTGGTAGCCCATACATTTGAGGAGGTTTTACACACGATGGTATTAAATATTTCACGTCCAAATTAAGTTTTTCGGAGTATTTCTTAACAATATCACAAGTTTGCTTGAGTATTTTGTTCGTAGGGTCTGACTTAACCAACTTGTAGGTACTTTCATCCGACAAAAGATGTTCCATTTTTTGTTTATACTCGGACGTGTCCATCACTACCGTTGCATTTCCTTTATCTGCTCGGAGTACTGTAAGTTCAGGCCTGGCTTGTAAGTTCTTCAGTGCGAGATATTCGGTCTTAGGTAGATTCCTTGCCGGCACTTTCGATTGACGTAATACAGCAGAAACGTCCTGTCGTATGGCCTCGAAATCTTCCTTACTCACATTGTTCTTCACTAGGCAATCCTCAACGTTGCAAATAATGGTTTCATACGGTATTCTTGATGGAGTTATCGCGTAATTTAAACCTCTGTTAAGTACTCTCTCGGTATTTTCATCTAACGTGTGTTTTGACAGATTGACAACTGTTTGTCTATGGGCGGACGGTAGCGTGTGATTGGTCCGTGCGAAAACGTTCTGTTTCATGTTGTACTGGTCATTTGATTTTTGTTGTAATTTTTCAAATTTTTGAATTTTGTTACGTTTACACGCATAATATTTTGATGTTTCTCTGTTGTTTATTGCATCTATGCATTGTTTAAAATCAAATGAAGTTATCAATCTGTATATTTCGTTAGATAAATTCTCAACATTTTTATTTATTCTGCGTAAGTCAGCTCGGTGTTCATGGATCTTTTGTATGAGTAACTTTTGGCTTGCCTGTTTTAAGATCTTAGCGCTCCCACGTATGTCCTTCTTGGCTGATATCTTGCAGCATGTAGGGATGAGATCGTGATCCCGGCATCTCTTCAAGAAATTTAAGGATGTTATGTATCTTGCGCGCTTGGTTTGTAGATCTTCTAACCGGCGTATTTTTGTTGCTGTTTCCAGTCCGTACTGGTTCACATAGTATCTTCTTGGGTTTACGCGAATGTTACACATTGAAATTAAACTACAGTTTACGGATTTTATCGCGTTGTATTGGTTTCACTAAGTTATTACATTTGAAACTAAAGATCTAGAAACTATATTTTTTTATAATTTATTACTAGCCGACGTTTCGAATTCTTTACAGAATTCATGTTCACGGCAGACTGAGGTGATATTTGTCTTTTTCTTGAATGTTTAAGTTATCTCAAAGTACCCGAACATTTTTCAACTACTGGTGTTACTATTTACGCAGAATGAGCTCACAGTGTCCTTAGGTCTTCTGGTGACTTTGTCCTTCTTGGGTTTCATTAGCCTTATGACAGGGTCCCAAGCTGGAGGAACATTCCAACCATCTTCCCTATTGAAATTAGGGTGTTTTTTAATTTCAATAGCCTCTCGTATCATCCTTGGAAGAAAACGATGTTCTTTTGCGAGTATCTGTGGTTCATCAAATCGCAGGTAGTGGTTGGGTCCTTGTTCCACATGTTCACACACAGCAGACTTTGTTGAGCGTTTATGTTTTATGTCAGCTATATGTTCTTTGAGTCGAATGCCTATGCTTCTCTTGGTTTGTCCAATGTATGAGAGCCCACATTCACAGTCAATTTTGTAGACACCGGCCTCTTGCAAGGGTAACTGACACTTGACAGATGGTAATAATTGACTGATCTTCGTTGGCGGCTTGTAGTAAGTTTTGATAGAAGCTCGCTTCAAGATGTAGCCAATTTTGTCGGTCACGCCCTTGATGTATGGGAGGACAGCAGGTTGTCTTTCTACTGTGGCTGGTTTTTCTTTCTTCTGGGATCTGTGACAGTGGCGCGGCGGTCGGAGCTTGTTGTCTTGCAGAACTTGCCTGACATGTTGAAGCTCAGCGTCCAGGTGTTTCTTGTCACAGATCCCGCGGGCTCTCTGAAACAGAGACATTCCTACAGTAGCTAACTGTTTAGGATGGTGGTGAGATTTACCGTTTAAGTACCTATTTGTATGGGTCTTTTTCCTATACACAGTATGGCTTAAGGAGTTGTTTTTATTCCTGATGACAAGTACATCTAAGAAAGCTAAAGAATTGTTTGCCTCTAATTCCATTGTGAATTGTATTTGGTTATTAATGGAATTAAGATGGTTTAGGAAAGCATTAACACTATCTGTTGGTAAAATTGTGAAAGTGTCATCTACATACCGCTTGTAGAACCTCGGTGTGATGGTGGCAGTCTGCAGGGCTCGCGCCTCGAAGTCCTCCATGAAGATGTCAGCGACAACAGGCGATACTGGAGAGCCCATTGCTACACCGTCTACTTGTATGTAGTATTTCTTGTCCCATAACAGATAGCCCGTTGTCAGGCAGTGTTTGAGTATTTCTGCATATTCCTCAGGCATGTTGTTTTCTGTCAGCTTCCTTCTAGTAATTTCTACACAGTCATGTACTGGTATGCATGTGAATAATGACTGTATATCAAAACTAACCATAGTTTCCTTGTCAGAGAGATGTAGGTGTTTGATTTCACTGACAAAATGGTAGGAATCTTTCACATGTGCTCTCGTGTTGCCTCTGAGCGGTGAGAGAATCTTTGCCATGTGTTGAGCCAGTCTGTAAGTTGGTGCGCCTATCTGACTAACTATCGGGCGCAGAGGAGCGTTTTCCTTGTGTATTTTTTTTTGGTAGCCCATACATTTGAGGAGGTTTTACACACGATGGTATTAAATATTTCACGTCCAAATTAAGTTTTTCGGAGTATTTCTTAACAATATCACAAGTTTGCTTGAGTATTTTGTTCGTAGGGTCTGACTTAACCAACTTGTAGGTACTTTCATCCGACAAAAGATGTTCCATTTTTTGTTTATACTCGGACGTGTCCATCACTACCGTTGCATTTCCTTTATCTGCTCGGAGTACTGTAAGTTCAGGCCTGGCTTGTAAGTTCTTCAGTGCGAGATATTCGGTCTTAGGTAGATTCCTTGCCGGCACTTTCGATTGACGTAATACAGCAGAAACGTCCTGTCGTATGGCCTCGAAATCTTCCTTACTCACATTGTTCTTCACTAGGCAATCCTCAACGTTGCAAATAATGGTTTCATACGGTATTCTTGATGGAGTTATCGCGTAATTTAAACCTCTGTTAAGTACTCTCTCGGTATTTTCATCTAACGTGTGTTTTGACAGATTGACAACTGTTTGTCTATGGGCGGACGGTAGCGTGTGATTGGTCCGTGCGAAAACGTTCTGTTTCATGTTGTACTGGTCATTTGATTTTTGTTGTAATTTTTCAAATTTTTGAATTTTGTTACGTTTATACGCATAATATTTTGATGTTTCTCTGTTGTTTATTGCATCTATGCATTGTTTAAAATCAAATGAAGTTATCAATCTGTATATTTCGTTAGATAAATTCTCAACATTTTTATTTATTCTGCGTAAGTCAGCTCGGTGTTCATGGATCTTTTGTATGAGTAACTTTTGGCTTGCCTGTTTTAAGATCTTAGCGCTCCCACGTATGTCCTTCTTGGCTGATATCTTGCAGCATGTAGGGATGAGATCGTGATCCCGGCATCTCTTCAAGAAATTTAAGGATGTTATGTATCTTGCGCGCTTGGTTTGTAGATCTTCTAACCGGCGTATTTTTGTTGCTGTTTCCAGTCCGTACTGGTTCACATAGTATCTTCTTGGGTTTACGCGAATGTTACACATTGAAATTAAACTACAGTTTACGGATTTTATCGCGTTGTATTGGTTTCACTAAGTTATTACATTTGAAACTAAAGATCTAGAAACTATATTTTTTTATAATTTATTACTAGCCGACGTTTCGAATTCTTTACAGAATTCATGTTCACGGCAGACTGAGGTGATATTTGTCTTTTTCTTGAATGTATAAGTTATCTCAAAGTACCCGAACATTTTTCAACTACT